>CM064575.1:2885381-2939181 GCA_032716605.1 Paralithodes platypus
AGGCAGTCTGGCCTTACAAAACTATACCTGGACATACATATTGCATATATTTTCTTTTATATATACACCGTTACATACATATACAAATATTACACATATACACACCACACACACATATACACATACATACATACACACATACATACATATATATACAGTATATATATACATTACTGTACAGTGCACACTACATACACATACGTACAGTAATCATTTTTTTTTTTTTTTTTTTTTTTTCATTCATATCACCCCAGCCTCTCTGCAGATATGAGGTCAAAGCTTTCCCTTGAAAGCGTTTATTGTGTCGCTCTCCACCAACTCTCGATGGTAGTTTATTCCACTCTGTCCGCCACACTGTAGGATGAAGAAACTCTTTGTGACATCTCAGGTTTCGCCTTTTTTGGTTTGTTAATTTCATTCGCATTTCCGCGAGTTTGATTTAGTATATGTTTAATGTGTATGAATAGTGCATTACATCGGACTTTGTCGAAACCTTTTAGGTATCTTAACGGCACTCAATAAAGCTGACCCCTCAACCTCCTCTTTTTTAATGAGAACAGGTTCACATCGTTAAAGTCCTTTCTCATATATGGTTTATTTCTTAATGAGGGTATCATCTTCGTCGCTACTACGCTGTACTGACTCGAGTCTTACAATTGTACGTGATCCGATTAAGGTGACCAGAACTGCACACCATATTCAAGGTGGGGACCCTCACCATACTTTTGAACAGTGGCACTATTACGTTTTCATGTTTATATGTAAATTTTCGTTTAATAAAGCCCAAAGCTATGTTTGCCTTATTTGCAGCTGCATTGCATTGGTCGGAAGTTTTTAGGTTTTCAGATATTAGTACCCCTAGGTCTTTTAGTACCGTTGCGATTTTTATATGTTTGCCATTCATTTCGTATTTGTATTTCATATTTCTGCTACCAACCTGCAGCACCTGACATTTATCGACATTGAAGGGCATCTGCCATTTTTTCGACCACTCTGATATCTTGATATCTTGTGAGAGAGAGAGAGAGAGAGAGTGATAGTGTGAGTGAGAGAGAGAGAACCATATGTATTACCTTAGTTTTTTTCTACTATCCTTATTTTTTACCTTAGTCTTTTTATATTAACCTAATTTACTATCTTTACATGAAGAGTGAAGTAAGAAAGAAAGAAAGTAAGAAGAAAGAAATACTATCAAGAGCAGTGGATGTTGGTGTATCGCTGAAAAGGGAGGGAATTGAGTGGAAGCTACCTATACTGCTGTTTGCGGATGATACAGTTCTGATGAGTGATAATGAATGGGAGTTGCAGGGTCTGGTAACATGAAGTTTAGGAACAGTGTGACGAAAAACGGAATTTGTGAAGGTAAAATACGGGGAAGAGCAAGGGTTAGGGTCTTCGAAACGGGGTGTGAAGTCAGAGAGTGTGAGGTGAAGCTGAACGGTGCAGGCTATGGAGATCGTCCAACTCTTTTAAGTATCTGGGCAGTGTGTTGAGTAAAGATGATGGATGAAGAGGTGCGGGAGAGGGTACAACAGGGGAAGAGGGTTCGTAGGAACGCTAAAAAGCAGTAACACGAAATAGGTGTTGGTCAGTATGGAAGTGAAAGGAAGTTCCTTGCATGACAGTGTGGTAATCCCGACACTGACTTACGGAAGCGAAGCATGGACGGTTGGTAACCTGAGAGGACTCAGACCCAAAGAGCTGAGATCAGTGGTAAATGAATTACTTAAGGATGTGCGTTGCGGAGTTACATGGAGGGATAGACACACTAATGAGGAAGTAAGAAGGAGTTTTGGTGTGGAGGTAGAATGTGTCTGGAAAGTGTTTTGAAAAGGGAACAAACTTTGAGGATGGTTCGGGGACTGCTCACATATGGAACGTATGGAAAGCGATGAGAATGACTAAGAGGGTGTACGAGAGCGAGGTGGAGGGAGTCAGAGGGGGAGAGGTATATCCGAATATGAGGTGGAAAGGATGGACGTGAGGAACTACAATGATACGAAGGCGGGTGCTCGGGGTGGGTGGGGAGGGGCGTCGACTGACTGGGGACACAGGTGCATGGGGGCGGTTCGTTCGTGGCCACCCCTTCGGGGATCACGGCGTCAGGCAATAGATAGATAGATAGACTATCTTTACCTCCTTCCATTCTCTTCCTGCTCCGGGGGGTTCATTATCACAAACTTTGAAGCCTCATTCGACTCACGCCAGTTCCGAATCAAGCCCCCAAACTTCCTCGGACTTATATTTCGTTAAGGGGGAGGTAGTGTTTTTTCTGAACCCCCTTCTCCCTCATGTTTAGCTCCATTAGTTTTTGGATTTTTAGACGTTAGCCCTCTCAGTTTGTCGAAAGACCTTTCGTCACATTTCTTTATCAATATCAAGACCTTTCGTGCCATTTAGTTATTTTTTTTCCTGACGAATGATAGCGAGCCTGTAATTTGGCCAGGACATTTTTTTACCGAAATATTATCTCGAAGGGTGATCTTGAGGATATTATATTAAGGGGGGATGGGCCGGTTTTTTGGACCACTTTCTCCCTTATGTTTATCCCCATTAGTTTTCAGATGTTAAGATGTCTGCCCCATTAGTTAGTCGATTTTAAGACTTTTCTCCCCATTTCTTCGTCAATATTTAGACCTTTAGGTGTCGATTGTTTCCCTGGCGAACGATAGTGAGCCTGTAATGTTAGAAGAACCGGCATTCGGCCGGGACATTTTTCAACTGAAAAATTTGCAAATTAATCTAGAAGGGGGATCAAATGGATGTGTTTTTTTTTTAATTTGATGGAGGTCTAGGGAGGAAACTAGAAAAATAGTGAATACATGCAAAAATCGCCATAAAAGTGAACCATCCCCCCTTAAGCTTAATGGAGGTCTAGGGAGGAAAACAATAATATATAACTATATTAAATACTCTAATGAATAAATCCTACCCCCTTCCAATTATTGACCTATGTTAATCTAGCCTTGATCTTCTTTATTCCACCCTTCTCTCTCTCTCTCTCTCTCTCTCTCTCTCTCTCTCTCTCTCTCTCTCTCTCTCTCTCTCTCAGAAACACACACACTTACGCCCCTATATCCCTTCCATATTGACCTCATATATTAAGGTCATTATCCATATACCGATCGCTACCAATATCGGTAATACAATAATGTTAGCCAACAACAAGTTAATGCATTTACTACGGAGCCCCACGAAGGGATGGCGCAGTAGTGTAATGAACTTGTGTGTGTGTGTGTGTGTGTGTGTGTGTGTGTGTGTGTGTGTGTGTGTGTGTGTGTGTGTGTGTGTGTGTGTGTGTGTGTTTAAATTAATAGGAGGAGGGGTTGTTTGTGAGAGTTAGCTGGATTACTCTCTGTGTAGGTGAGGTACACATAGAAACAGTTGGGGAAGCCAGACAAATTAAACAGGAGTTCTAGCTATTCCATATCATTGGCCTCCCCTGCTCGATAGGTGCCTACAACCTCCCCAAATACAAGGATTATGTAATTTATCCCATTATAAAATCAAATATATTGGTTCACATCTTCCTATAGTTTTTTGTTCCCTGCTGACGGTAAATTGAATCCCATAGATATTGATTTATCGAAACTTAATGGAAAACTATGAAACTAATATGTCTATGCGTCATAATAAGACGAGGTTTAAAATATTATCATCTTATTTCACTACAAAATGTTCAAAATAACTGAGAATTCGTTAATAGGAACTTTGCAATTTACCGTCAGTTGAAAATAAACAGACTATACCACTACACCACAGCTCCCCTTCTCTCTCTTGTCAATCTTTATCCCTCAGGAGACGGTATAGCTAGGCGGAGCTGGTGGATCTTATCTTAATGCAGCCTTGATCACGTTAAGACTGGGAGGGAAGGCAGCGAGGAGTGTGGTGGTGGGGGGGGGGAGTTGAATATAATTTAGTTTATCCTATACCCTGTATTTCTCTAAGCTAGCGGGAAATTGACTCATCCCTAACTTAATGAGGATTTTAGATTGCTCCCTAGACGTCTATCAAGCTTTAAAATAACACCCCCTAGACCCCCTTTCAAGATACATTTGTAAATTTTTCGGTCAGGCCGGTTTCTTTTAAATTACAGGCTCGCTTTCGCTCGCCAGGATAAAATCGACACCTAAATGGCACAAAATGTCTTGATATTGATCAAGAAATGGAACAAAAGGTCTTAAAATAGACAAGCAAATGGTTAGAACGTATTATAATCTCAAAACCAATATGCTAAACATGAGCAAGAAAGGGGACCAGAAAAACGGACCATCTCCCCTTAATGCAGCTTTGATCACGTTAGTACTGGGAGGGGAGGCAGGGAGGAGTGTGGTGGTGGTGGGGCGGGGAAGTTGAATCTCATTTAGTTTACCCAGTATTCGAGTTAGGGAGAGGGAGGGAGGGGGGGAGGGGGAGGGGAGGGAAAGGTGATAAAGGAAAGACGAAAGAAGGGGGAGGGGAGAGAGAGTTAAGAAGGAGAGTACAAAGGAAATCAAGTAACAACACAGATCTAGCAACCCCCTCTAGGCTGCTTGTCCTCCAAAACACTGAGGATCAAGTGCCCAAACAGTGGCTTGGAGTGGGTAAGGGAAATTGGAAAAAGGTTCAACTGCCCTGGAACTAATGTCCGTGGCAGGATTGGGAGATGTTAGTAGGGGACAGTTGGGTTAGTAACATAACACAGTGTACCATCTTAGTATGAGGGGAGAGAAGATTGATGGAAGGATGAAGCAAGAGGAGAGAGAAGAGTTATATAGATACACTGGCTTTAAGGGGAGATGTGCCGTTTTTATGGTCCCCCTTTTCCCTCATGTTTAGCCCTATTAGTTTTCAGATTTGAAGACGTTTGGCCCATTGGTTTAGCGATTTTAAGACCATTCCCCACTTTTCGTGTCATTTAGGTGTCGATTTCTTACTGGCGAGCGTTAACGAGCCTGTAATTTGGGAGGAACCGGCCTTTGGCCGGTTAATTTTTCTACCGAAAAATGTACAAATATATCTTGAAGGGGGATCTTGGGGTTTCTTATTTTAAGTTTGATGGAGGTCTAGGGAGAAACTAAAACATCATTATATATACATATAGACCAAAATATAACCACTACCCCCGTAAGAAGGGGAGGGAGAGAAGATTGATGGAGGGGTGAAGCAAAAGGAGAGAGAACATAAAGAGAGACGAGAGAGTAGAGTTACATAGATTCACAGACCACACAGACCATTTGGTTCAAACGAGGAGATTAGGCCTTATATGAAACTACAGGTAAATATTTAATTTCCATATACTAAGACAGTGGAAGAAAAGGACAGATAATACAAAATGCCTTAAAAATGGCAACAGAAATTTGGAGAAAGCTCTTAAAATCGCCAAATGGAAGGAGGTAACATCTAAACATCTCATAATTATAGGGGCTACATGTAAAGGAGAAGGGGGTCCAGAAATATACGCCTCCATAAGAGAGAAGAGGGTAGGATAGGGAGAGAGAGATAAGGGGAAGACGAGAGATTAAAGAGTAGGACATGGGAGAGGAGTGGGAAGGGAGAGAAGCGACATGGAGCAAGACGGGAACAGGAAAAAAATTGGGGTACAAGAAGAAAGAGGGGGTATACAAGTAGTGTGTGTGTGTGTGTGTGTGTGTTTGTGTGTGTGTGTGTGTGTGTGTGTGTATGTGTGTGTACAAATCGCTCACACATACATACAGTCATCATTACCTTTAAGCACAAATCCCAAACCAATACTGAACATACAAATATTATATCACACAACCATATCGCTCAAACAATTTCATGCGTGGACGAATTTGGCACTCTCACACACACACTCTCTCTCTCTCTCTCTCTCTCTCTCTCTCTCTCTCTCTCTCTCTCTCTCTCTCTCTATCTTCTCTCTCACTCTTCCTCTCTCTCTCTCTCTCGCACACACACTCTCTCTTTCTGTCTCGCTCTCTCTCTCTCTCTCTCTCTCTCTCTCTCTCTCTCTCTCTCTCTCTCTCTCTCTCTCTCTCTCAGGAAGTCAGAGGAAAGTGTCACGGGCCATTAGAAACGCATCATTAGCTTAGTTTCTGGGAGAGAGAGAGAGCGAGAGAGAGTGTGTGTGTGTGTGAGAGTGAGAGAGAGAGAGGGGGGAGAGTGAGTGAGTGAGTGTGTGGGTGTGGGATGGGAGAGAGAGAGTGAGTGTGTGAGTGTGGGATGGGAGAGAGAGAGAGAGTATGTGAAAATAGTATTCCCATGTAGTGATAAAATAAATCTATACCCTGGTCCAAATAGGTAAGCCAGAAATCATACACCCAAAATTAAAAATAGGCTAGAACAAATGGGCTGTAAATGTCCACACCTATTCCCTGGCTGACCCCTCCCAAATGGTAGGAATATTATCGCGATTAATTTAGTTGTTTGTGAGTAATAGAGGTTTATGTTCAAGAGTTTTGGCCTACTCATTTGGAACAGGGTATAATGTGTTTATCCACAATTGCTATAATTTTAGTAACAGTTATTTCATAATTCAATGTTCTGCTGGTGTTACTTTTTCTTGAGGGCAAGAAAAAATAATTAAATAGTGGTTAGGAGAGTAGATGTTTGACTGACCGTCACATTGCCCCATCGAATGTACGTGTAAAGTTTGGTGAAAATCCATCGAACGGTCAAGCAGGAGTTTCCAGAGAGGCAGACAGACAGACAAACAGACAGATAGACAGAATGAAAGACCGGCCGGCAGTACACGGTCTATAGGGAATAGGGGAGTGGGAGGGGGGGGGGGGGGGGCGATACCACCTTGCTTACGCATAATTTAATATAGAGGTACTGCATAAAACGTATATGAATGTATACAAACCCATATATACAGTATATTATGATCGATATACGAGATAGCAATATTGGAGTTGGTGAAATGATAGAGGATGATATTTTGTAATTACCTGAACATTGCAGGTTTGTTTTTCTATTGCAATTGGTCAACAGCCACACAGATGGCTCACAAATACACGAGTTTGAACCAATATTACAGGGCAGTATTTGATGATAGTTATTGCGTGTGTGTGTGTGTGTGTGTGTGTGTGTGTGTGTTTCAGTTGGTGGGTGTGCGTGTGTGCATATCTAGCGAATGCTATTTACAGTAAGTTATTATTAACTCTCTCTCTCTCTCTCTCTCTCTCTCTCTCTCTCTCTCTCTCTCTCACACACACACTCACACTC
Organism: Paralithodes platypus; assembly: GCA_032716605.1. Lineage (NCBI taxonomy): Eukaryota > Metazoa > Arthropoda > Malacostraca > Decapoda > Lithodidae > Paralithodes > Paralithodes platypus. The sequence continues at coordinate 2,892,570 of CM064575.1, forward strand.
GCATTTTCACTCTTTCTCTCTCTCACACACACACACGCACACACAAATACACACGCACTCACTCTCATTCTACCTCTCTCTTTTTCTATCTCACTCACACTCACTCACACACTCATACTCACTCTCACTCTCTCTCTCTCTCTTTCTCTGTCTCTCTCACTTTCTCTCTCTCTCTCTGGTCCATTGCAGGCTAAAACTATGTCAACAGTGCCTCTAGCCTACCTCCGTTCGCTTCAGCACCCCTCAATCGTTTTAGCGCCATTTTCGATATAGCAATTTGTCAGTTAGTCAGACTCACTCTCTCTCTCTCTCTCTCTCTCTCTCTCTCTCTCTCTCTCTCTCTCTCTCTCTCTCTACATATCTATCTATCCATGTATCTATATATCTATTTATCTACAGTATCTCTCTCTCGCTCTGAATATATATATATATATATATATATATATATATATATATATATATATATATATATATATATATATATATATATATATATTCTGTATATATAGATATATATATATATATATATTATATATATATATAGATATTATATATATATATATATATATATATATATATCACACGCACGCACCCACGAAAACACACTCATACTAGAGCAAATATAAAGAAGTGAGTAAACATCAACATATACAGGAAAAAATATGATAACAAAAATGTACCGGTATAGAGATACAAAGAGCTTACAGTAAATGTACATAAGAAATTGTGAGAAAATAGTGTGGAAAAGAGAGGAATGGAACGGCTTCAGGTGTGGGGCCTCTTCTTTAATTTACCTTATTATACCTGCCTTTCACTCTAACACACATACATATATACATACATATATACGAAACACACACACACACACACACACACACACATATGCAAACAGAGAGAGAGAGAGAGAGAGAGACACATACATACATACACACACACACACAAAGTAGTACAAAGGAGCACATAGTCGCTCTCTCTCTCTCTCTCTCTCTCTCTCTCTCTCTCTCTCTCTCTCTCTCTCTCTCTCTCTCTCTCTCTCTCTCCTCTTAGTCTTCCATCACTTCCTCTACCTCCTCCTCCTCCTTCCTCTCTCTCATCTCTTTCCTCTCATTATTCCTCTTCCTCTTTTACAACTTCCCCTCTCTCTCTCTCTCTCTCTCTCTCTCTCTCTCTCTCTCTCTCTCTCTCTCTCTCTCTCTCTCTCTCTCTCTCTCTCTCTCTCTCTCTCTCTCTCTCTCTCTCTCTCTCTCTCTCCCTCCCTCCCTCCCTTCTACGTCTTCCATATCTCCCTCCTCCTCCTTTTTCCTGCCACCAAACTCCACCATAGGCACAGAGCCAAGCCTCGTACATATTTAATGCCCGACCCTTTTAACGTACCGAGACCATTTCTACGGTCCAGGAAACACAATGGTCCCTCTCAATAGGTCCGGGTTAATGCTCTGTATGGGTAGGGGTTGATGGTAGGGGTGGTTGTAAGGTTAGAAAGTGGAATGAATGTGGTGGGTAGGGTGGTGGTAGCGGTGGTTGTCTGGTTGGTGTGTGGTAGGAAGTGGAATCAATACTGTACGGTATGGGTGGAGAGTGGTGGTTGTGGGCTTGGTGTGTGGTTGTAAGTGGAATGAATACAATGAATACTGTATGGGAGGGTGATGGTAGTGGTGGTTGTGTTGTTGTTGTGTGGTAGGAAGTGGAATGATTGATGTATGGGAGGGTGGTGGGGGAGGAGGGCGATGGTTGTGGTTGGTGTGTGGTAGGAAGTGGAATGAATACTGTATGGGAGGGTGGTAAGGGGACGGTGCAATGATTAAGTGGTGGTGTGTGGTTGGAAGTTGGATGAATACTGTATGAGTGGTAGGGTGGTGATGGTAGTCGTGGTTGTGGTGTGTGGTAGAAAGTGGAATTAATACTGTATGGGTGGGTGGTGGTGGGGGAGGGTGATGGTAGTCGTGGTTGTGGTGTGTGGTAGAAAGTGGAATTAATACTGTATGGGTGGGTGGTGGTGGGGGAGGGTGATGGTAGTCGTGGTTGTGGTGTGTGATAGAAAGTGGAATTAATACTGTATGGGTGGGTGGTGGTGGGGGAGGGTGATGGTAGTGGTGGTTGTGTGGTTGACGACGTAGTTGCTGCAGTTGACGAAGTATCTAAGCTGGCCCCTGCTAATACAATGTACGTCATCCACGTTGGATCCAACGATGTACAGCGAACCCGGTCGGAAGATTTGCTTTTAAAGTACCAGCAGCTGATCAAGTCGTTTAAGGAGAAGTCATCAAGGATCATCGTCTCAGGAATCGTCCCCCGGCTTGGTGTAGAGAGCCGATTTTACAATATAGCCACCAGCACAAATCGTTGTCTAGCAAACCTCTGCAGGAAGGAAAACGTGGGATTCGTCGACACCTGGGACAATTTCTACTACGATGACTATTTGTTTTCGGACGATGGAGTTCATCTGAACCAGGTGGGAGCAGCACGTTTTGGGCGTCTTCTCAACGATGCGGTGAAGGATTTTCGGAGAAGAAATCGACTCGGCACAGGACAACCAGGAAGGAGGACCGAAGACAGCGAGGGCGGCAACCTGCGAAGGAATTAAATGCTAATCTGTCAAGAACCGCGAATTTGGATAAAGCTCCACCAACACGACCCAAATTCAAAACCGCCAGGGATAACGACCGAGGATCGATGTCAGCCATGAATGTAAATGTAGATCCGATCAGAACCAAAAATTTGATTAAAGAACGTTCTGTGAGTTCTAAAACCGCAACTTTAAAGGTTTTCTATGCAAACGCTCGTAGCATACGCAATAAATTTTCAGATTTAGAGGAACTAGTGTTTACTGAAAATTATGATGTGATTGGTATAACAGAATCTTGGCTCAATACAGTAGATAGAGACTATTTAGCAGAGTATTCACTTCCCGGTTATGTAATGTTTGAGAAAAGCCGAATAAATAAAAATGGAGGTGGCGTTTTATTTTATATCAAAGAAAGTCTTAACCCGACCCTCTTGTCAAAACCTCAAATTGTGAACGTCGACACATCTTTTGTGCTAATAAAGAATAATAAAGGTACAAAAATAATACTTGCATTAATATACAGACCTCCAGCTCAATCAGTGCAAACTGACCGAGAAATTTATGAACAAATTGCAGATGTAAGTAACTCACAAGATACCGTATTTTTTGGCGACTTTAATTTACCTGTGACCAAGTGGGGCGATACTCTTACTTCACACTCCGGACATGACTTGTATACGAACTTGCAAGAGAGTTCGCTTTATCAATTTGTTCGAACACCGACCCGTGGTAATAACGTTCTTGACATTGTACTTGCAACAAAAGAAGAATTAATAGAGAATTTGAATGTTGGTGATGAATTCAGTAACAGCGACCATCGTACGATAACTTTCACTTTAAACTTTACTAGTAACGAACCAAATAGTAGCATCGAAAAAGTCCCTAATTTCAAGAAAGCAAACTTTCATAAACTTAGAGCTATGTTTAAAGAAACTGACTGGAGCTTTTTAATTAACAATAACGACATAAATACATCTTGGAAGTTATTCGAAACCACTTACCTAAAAGCAGTGCAAGACTGCATACCATCGAAAATACGGCGTCCAGGCCATAATAATAAGCCCAAATGGTGGAATAAAGATATTTCAAACTGCCTGCTTGCTAAAAAATTTGCTAATGATAGATTAAAATCCTCACAAAATGACGAAGAACGGGTGAAATTTGTAGAGCTACGACGCAAAGCCAAAAAGTTAATTAAGCAAAGTAAAAAGACCCTAGAGTTACATATTGCGAATCAAAGTAAAACAAACCCGAAAGAATTCTATAGTTATATCAGAAAGAAAAAAGTAGTTACTTCAACTGTTGGACCGTTTGTCGATGAAAATGGAGAATACACCAAAGACGAAGTACAAATGAGTAATGCCCTCAATACCTTCTTTGCATCAGTTTTTACAACAGAAGACCTCAGTGATATCCCTACACCATCGCCGATTCAGATTGATAATTCAGATGTTCTAAGCAATATCACCGTTACAGAGAGAGAAGTATTGAATTGTTTAGATAACCTCAAGGTAAATATAACGCCTGGACCTGATACAATCTCGCCTAGAGTTCTAAAGGAAGCTAAGTATGAGCTCTCCAAACCACTGACATTACTATTCAATAAATCCTTGCAGTCTGGAACTATGCCTGATCAGTGGAAGATAGCCAACGTAACACCGATATTAAAAAAAGGCAGCAAATCCCTACCCAGTAACTATCGTCCAATTAGCTTAACCTCAGTTGTATGTAAAATGCTAGAAACGGTCATAAGAGACAGACTCGTAAATCACTTAGAGGAAAATAACATACTTAAAGATACTCAACACGGCTTTCGTAAAAAACGTTCCTGTTTAACAAACCTCTTAGACTTCTTCCACGATATCCTCAACCTCTACGATGAGAGTAAAGCTGTAGATATTATATACCTTGATTTTCAAAAGGCCTTTGACAAAGTTCCCCACAAACGTTTACTGCTAAAACTAAAAGCGCATGGAATACAAGACGGTGTGTTGAAATGGATAGAAAATTGGCTCAGCGACAGAAAACAAAGAGTAGTCATAAACGGTAAGGCATCTAAATGGACCAATGTAAGTAGCGGGGTACCCCAGGGATCGGTACTAGGACCAATTATCTTTCTAATTTACATAAACGACATAGATGAGGGTCTCACCTGTACAATCTCAAAATTTGCTGACGATACAAAAATTGCAAATAGCGTACTCTCAAAAGATCAAGTTGACGATGTGCAACACAATCTGGATAAGTTGTCACATTGGGCCCAAATTTGGCAAATGAGTTTCAATGCGGATAAATGTAAAGTGCTACATATCGGATACCTAAATGAGAAAGCAAACTATTCGATGAATGGCACTCAGCTTAAGAATGTAAAACCGAGGAAACCGATCTGGGAGTAACAATATCGAGTAACCTAAAACCGAGTCAACAATGTTCAGAAGTTGTTAAGAAGGCAAACAAAATAATTGGCTTTATAGGCAGATCATTTGAGCATAAATCCAAAGACGTAATCCTAACCCTTTACAATTCCTTAGTCCGCCCTCTTCTGGAATACTGCGTTCAATGCTGGTGCCCTTATTACCAAAAAAGACATAAACAAGCTAGAACGAGTTCAACGTAGAGTTACCAAAATGATACCTAGCCTAAAGAACAAACCATACGAAGAGCGTCTTAGAGAATTAAATCTATTTCCTTTAACCCAGCGCAGATTAAGAGGTGACTTAATTCAAGTGTTCAAAATCATCAAAGGCATCGACAATATGAACTGTAGTAAGTACTTCACTATCGATCAATCTAATTACACGCGGGGAAACGGTTGCAAAATTATTGGTAAATCTTTTAACTCACACGAATCTAAGAATTTCTTTTTCAATCGAGTTGTCAACTTGTGGAATGGGCTTCCCCGAGACGTTTATAGACTGCAGCACCGTTGATTCATTTAAATTCCGCCTAGACAAATATCTCGCATCAAACCCGCGACTGACTGCGTTTGTAAATGAATAACTTTATCCTCCCCTCAGTTACTAACCCATATGTCCCCTACTAACTTCCTAGTCCTGCCACGTTAGTGGCAGGGCAGTAGTTCCCTCTCCAATGTTCCCTTACCCACTCTAAACCACTGTTTGGACACTTGATCCTCAGTGTTTTGGAGGACAAGCAGCCTAGAAGGGTCACTAGATCTGTTGTTGCTTGATTTCCTTTGTACTCCTTTGTACTCCTTTGTTGGTATGGTTGGGGGTCTAGTGGGGGGGGGGGGATTAAGCTTGATGGAGGTCTAGCGAAGAAACTATAAATAAATAGACAGATAGATAGATAGATAAATAGGTTGATAGATAGATAGATAGTATGTCCATAGGAAATTCCCATATATATGGGAATACCGGGTATCGTGAATGTTGTTTTTATGTAAATTTATATTGAATATAATGCCTATGGGCAAACGTATCGAGACAACGCTGTATATATATACAGTATATATACTGTATATATATATATATTTTTTTTTTTTTTTTTTTTTTTTTTTTTTTTGGTATAAAGAAACTCGTGAACCGTATTTTTCTTGATACCGGTATTGAAAGATATGCGTGCCGTACGATACTTCAAGTTAGTTTATGAGTTTAGCCAGTGCTTGAGAATGATAGAGGCTATAATGTACTTCATAGGAATTTGTGAATATATGTTTTTGAAGATATGAATACAGGTAAATAATGTCGCAGAACATGAAATGTTATTAACAAAAAATACAGACGTTTAATACAATTTCATGATCTATAACATTATATTTCAATTGATGGATGAGAAGAAATGCTTTGGACTCTTACTCTTTCGAGAAGTGCGGTATGGGTGGAGCCTCACCACACATGCGAACACTTGCTTCATCTTTCCTTTCTTGCCCCCCACAAAAAAAAATATAAGTAAATAAATAAATAAATAAATAAATATAAATAATAATGGTAATGATAAAATGAAATAAAATATTAGTTTCACTTATCTATTCTATAAAAATAAATACATAGACAAATAAATACAAATGAATTATTTATAGCTTATGAAGAACATATTTGGGTTACCGGTACATGCTAAAAGTATATACATATGAGCTTTATCTCAGAGAGATTATATATAAACCGAGAATTTAATACGGGGCAAAACTCGAATTCCGACCACAAGATATTCCAATCCCAGTGTCTCAAAGTTTAAAGGTCAAAATGGAAGGTGTGTGTGTGTATGGTGTGGCTAGACCAACTAATGGAAATGTGAAATAATGGACACATGGTGAATGTGGAACCAGCTGGAAATGCTAAAGGAAAAGAGGGAAGGAAATGAACCTGTCAAAGCTGATATAGGCATTGGATGGGTAACTGAGGGAGAGGAAATGAAAGAGTGATGATATAGCCAATTTTAACCTTTTTTTTAGCTATAGATATGTTACTTAACCCTTTGAAGATTATGACGCATTTTGACAGTATATTCTGGCTATTATTAGACGATTTTAGTCAGCTCAGGAAGGATATGTGGGATGTATGAGGATAAAGATTGCCTCAATCAACCCTCAGACTCCAATAGGCCCTTCCTAATCTGAATAAAATCGCCTAAAAATAGCTGGAAAACAAAAAATAAATGTGTAATCGGATCTTCTAAGGGTTAAAGCTAGTAGTAGTACCGGTAGTATTAGTAGTGTAATCGGATCTTCTAAGGGTTAAAGCTAGTAGTAGTACCGGTAGTATTAGTAGTAGTGGCAGTAGTAGTAGTAGTAGTAGTAGTAGTAGTAGTAGTAGTAGTAGTAAACGGGGTATGGACGTTTCGTCACCATTCCGTTTCGTCACCAACCCGTTTCGTCCCCAAAAGCCCGTTTCGTCACCAAAATTCCGACCCGTTTCGTCACCACTATGTTTATTAGTCCAAAAAGGCATTATTAGTAACTTGATTCGAAACTCATTAACCACTCCAATGTATATTCTCGCCCAGGATGTCAATAAAGTACGAAAGAGAGCAGAATGTAGTAAAATATACTGAAATATATCGTTCCATTTCGCTTCATGTCACTCCATTCCGAAATGGAACGAATGGCACATTCTCGTCTCGTGTTTTTTGCGCTTGGCAGGAACGTTCAATTTTCCTTTGTCTCACAATCTGGGAGTTTTTTCAAAATTTATCATCATAAGTAGTTGTCATGAAAGTTATGTTTTCGACAATGCGCATTGTGTTTCCTGACATAAGTCCGTCAATACGGACAAGTCATAGAGGTGACCCCAACTTTATAATGGCATATCTCTCCCGGCACCTCATATTAAGGGGAGGTATTTAGTTTGTTCCCTAGACCTCCATCAACCTTAAAATTAAACCCCCTCGAGTCCCTTCAAGATAAATTTGTACATTTTTCGGTAGAAAAATTTTCCGGCCGAAGGCCGGTTCCTCTTAAATTACAGGCTCGCTATCGCTCGCCAGGATAAAATTGCACGAAAGGTCTTAATATGGGGTGAAAGTTCTTAAAATCACTAAACTAATGGGGCAAACGTTTTATAATATCAAAAGCAATGGGGCTAAACATGAGGGAGAAAGGGGTCAAGAAAACAATCCCTCAAGTGGAGACCACCCCTTAAGTACCGGTACTCATGTTCTGGATGTGGCAAGGAAGTCGTCCGTCCTAAACAACAGGCGCTCTCGTGTGGGACATCAATGTCCCAGACCGAATATAGAAACATTACCAGACACCTTAAGGAAGGTGGAACTTTTCTCTGGCATTGCCCTGATAGTCCCGATATAATGCTATATAACAGTACTGATGATATTATATTTTTTCACCAACCAACTTCACTTCTAAACTCAATTAATGAAGTCAACAAATACAGCAATTAACCAACACTTTAAATGTCCCAGCAATGGATTTAGATGCCAATAACACCATCGACGTCCTAACTACCAACAATTGACCACTTGCGAGTTTCAGGCTATAAGGAAATTGGAGCTGTAGACATTGATGGTAAATAGAAATGCAATAATTATGTACTGTAGGTTTCTAATGACTAAAGAGTAGTTGAATTGGGTTTTATGTATTTATAAATGTAGGCCTACTACAACCGTATGTTTATAGGTAATTCTGTTGAATATCAATAGCTACAGCTCCAACTTCCTTATAGAACGAAACTCGCAAGTGGTCAATTCAGATGTCCCTGTTAGAACTGTGTTTCCTGATGTACAGTTGCGGAAGGGAATTTTTATACCCCCTTGGGTCTGCCTCTATACCCTAGCACACACCTCGGTGTAGTATTGGACAAGATTTGTGAATGAATGAGAGTGAAATATGTAACGACGAATATGGTTGGCAGATCGGTTGCCAACAATCCTTAATTATAATAATATAACTAATTTATAATAATTAGGCAAGTGAGCATAATGATCAACTACATGAATAGTGTGTATATGCTCTACTGAATATATTTGAATTTAATTATTAGTAGTAGACATTGGTGATGAGGAAAGGAATTAATAAGCATATTTAGACATCGTATAAATTTGGTTCAGCTTTGGTTGTCATACATCAGCCACCTTCAAAACAGAGACGGGTGGTAATCGGTAGGATTCGGGAAATGGTTCATGGAACTCGCTTTGATTTACATCCCTGGCTTGAAATATTAATTCCTAACTTCATTAACTGGTATATATATGTATTGAATATATATATATTTTGTATGTGTAGAGAGAGCGAGAGGGAGAGGGGAACAAGAACTAGACAGATAGTCAAGTAGTAAGTAAAATAGCATATATTAACATTGATCTGAACAAGAAGGAATGCATTAATAATTGATGATAAACAGTAATGGTTACAAATAATATATCATATTCTTACTCAAATGTTCTGTGTTTATTACTTGTATTACTACGGGAAAAAGGAGTGGTTGTGCAAGCACGTTAATGGTAGAGTCGAAAGAAATATTATTTTCTACAACCTGGTTCTGCCATTTGTGTGGACAGTCCTATGATCGCTACCATCACTGCCTGACGTATTTCATTTGTTATGTTACTAAGATACAGTACAGGCATTATCTACCTCTAATCTAATCTAATCTAAATTTACCTACAGTAAGTTAGATGACGTTTGATAGGACTCAAGGACATTATTTCAATAAGGGAGGAAGGCAGGGAAGGCTTGCACGGGGCGGTGCGAAAGTGTGGGTGGGTGGGGGTGGGGTTGGGGGAGGTTGGGGAAGGGGATGTCTAGGGTCATGCCTGAGACAAATGGCGGAATCTAGCTGTGATGCTTAGAAAATTAAATCATTATTTGTTTAATAATGAAATAATTATTTATTCATAAATTTGTTTCATTGACATTTGGTTGTAATATAAACTACGTTTGTTAGGATGTGATTAATTTTCCCTCTATGAAAATGTACAGTTATATCTTGAAAGCATTATTACATGCATATGTCTAATTGGTATCTATTGGTATCTTTGCTGTCTGAGCTAACAAGTCTCTGCCCTGTCTGGATATGAAATACTCATTAGGGGCGTGTTAGTCACATTACTAGGAACGAGTAGGAGCCAGGTAGCAATTCAATCTTCACTAGCGTTATACTAAATTTTTAATTAGCTTTTATTCAATTTTCCCAAGTCACCCTAAGTTGCTTTCGTTGAGCCTTTTATTGCGACTATTGTAAAGTTTTACTTGACAGCAAGTAACCCTTTTAGCACGTGTATTGTAACCATGCCCTAAGGCTGATTCACACGGATATGTCTCCCAACAACTTGCGAATGGCAATAGTCCGGCAAATCTAAACTGGGTGAGAATACCTGAAAAATTACTATACTCTTAGAAATGACCGTGCTAATCCCTCTGACTTCTGTAAACAACGCTCACTCCCACAATATCCGTTCGGTGTCAGTCGTTAGGAAGGGAAAGAATGTTTAAAGAATACGGCTGTTAATTTCTTCCCCCCCACCCCCAACCCACCCCACTCCGCCCATCCTCCACACACACATTCATACTATCTATTTGCAATAGAAAAGAAGTTTACTTTTTGCGATTAATTAATCATTATGATTATCTATGCCCTATGGAAATTTAACTAAATGATAACAATTCATACATTGTTTTGCTTTACAATGATCTCACAATTAGGTTTATGCTAGAGTTATATTAGGACAGCGAACATTAATGTACATGATTTAATTGATTTTACAATCGACTGTGCTTTTTATTTTTGTGGTTTTCCTTCAAACATCCTTGATGGCTATAATAGTAATTCCTGCAGTTTTCTCGATACTACTGAGCGAGAGAGAGAGAGAGAGAGAGAGAGAGAGAGATTCTTTGCGACTTGTTCATCACTTCTTTCTTCCCCCCCACACCCAAGGTTTATGCGATAGTTATTTTTTGACAGCGAACATTAATGAACGTGATTTTACAATCGACTGTTCATTTTTCCATTGAAGCATCCTTGACCACTATACTCTGAATGCCTGTATTATCTTGATTAATAACAATTTATTTTTATATTATCAACTTGCATATACAAAGCTTTTACGTATAACTTTTATTTTAATTACCATTAATAATAATGCTTTAGGTTTTAGATGAATGTTACTTACAATATGGATATCCAGGATCACAATAAAGGGGTTTAAAGAAAATTAATTATTGTCTCAGAATTCCAGCTTTATTATTACATGTTTATAATCCCTTTTGAATTGTGTGTATCAATCTACAACTCGTAACGCTACATAATTGGGTGTATATCAGTATAAAAAGAGATTACGATAGTTAACTAAACAAATTATATTTTGTCTTACAATAAAACATTGCAGATAGAAAATAATATATATATATATATATATATATATGAAATGTTTTGTAAAGTCCTTCATTTTAATATTCTCGTTTATTATGATTGCTTTTGCTAAGTCTTGTCCTCACATGGTTGGATATTAGCATAATACTTTGGACGCTGTTTAGCGGTAGGTTAAATTTTGTTTAATAGATTTTAGACTTTACAGTTCAGAATAATATTTGAATTGAAAAAGAAATGATAATATAAATTTGATATCTTATGCGTTTTGATTTCTTTTGTTGCATTGAGATTTAACAATTTTGAATTTGATGGTGTTTAGCCGTAGATTTATTTTATATTTAAACCTTGCCTAGTTGGCCAAAACTATGTTGTTTAATTGTTTTTTAGATAGGCAAATTGCCACGTGTTCAACAATGCATTACATTTTAGTGATCCTGTTTTAGAATAGCAATATACAGAGTTATACTCAGTTTTTAGGATCTGTTGGTAACCCTTTCCTGAGGATGGCTGCGTGACGTCGCCGAAAATTAGAGTAAATCATGATGTTCCACAACGTATTTCTTCTCATTGCTCTACTAATATATATATATATATATATATTGTTCCACTTCTTAATACTTTGTCCAACCACCATTATTGTCAATTACACTCTGCAACCTCCTAGGTAGAGAAGATACATGGTTATAGATGGTTCTCTGGTTCCGACGGAATAGCTCCCACTCCTCCATAGTGTGCTGCAAGAGCCGCTGGGAATTTCGTTCCTGGCCAGGTTCCCAACTGTTGACGATGTTGCCCCAGATGTTTTCGATAGGGTTCAGGTCACAACCTTTGCTTGGCCACTGGAGGAGGTCGATGTCACGCTGTTCTCCAAACCACTGTCGGATGATCCTTGCAGTGTGAATCGGACAGTTATCCTGTGTATAGAAATATGCATCATTCACAACATTATCATTACATTATGTTCAATGTTAACAATAAGAACCAAGTCGATATCATTACATGAACTAAAATGAAGACCTTTATTGTAGCAAATATAGTTCATACCGAACTGGGTAAAGGTTTTTATTACATTAATTTAATAATTTTCCTATGAAATAAGGTTTCATTAATGCACTTACTGTTACCAAGAATACCAACTAAATACCATACATACTAGTGGGGATATTTGTACTGTATAGCTTGCTCTCTAATAAGTTGATAAAGATTAAGCTTACTTAAATTTAATTGATGCATAAGGAATCATCATACTAGCGGGATCTCTATTTCTATCGTATTTACCTCTGCTCCGATCAGGGTATATGCTACACATCGTTATAAGATCAATGAATAAATATAAATCGTGTTAAGATATACAATTATTTGCAAAGTGATGTTTTTTTATAGATAAATTTCCTTTTTGTATAGAACTGCAGACCAGTCCTTAACGCCTAACCTCATACAAGAACGGGATTTACCTCTTTATAATTCATTGTAGGGTAATCTGACGAATGAGTGTGCCACATCACAATGAATTATAAACAGGTAAATAAATCCCAATCTTGTATGAGGTTAGACGTTAAGGACTGGTCTGCAGTTCTATATCAAATAATTGTCCTGTCAGTCTGGAAAATAATACCAGACTAAAAATAAATAAATAAATAAATAAATTTACTTGTGACGTAGTAGTGTATTTCCTCGATGAAGATATCGAAGAAAGACATACAAATTGTCCCACAATTTATTTTTATATATTTCAGGAGGGGAATATTTTAGGTAATTCTAAACAAAACCTATGCTCAATTCTCAACCGTTTCTCAATAACTGTAATTCCACAACGGTTGAGTATTAGACATATGTTTGTTTATAGAGTATTTTGTGCTAAGAATTACCCAAATATTCACCTCCATGAGTATGGAGTATCTAATTATACTGGTGGGATGCCCTGTATAGAAAGTATAAAGTTTAAAATACCTGCATGAAAATAATGCGCTCAGGAAAGGGTAGAGCCATAGCACGCACTGAGGGCACCATCACCTCCTCCAGAATCTCTAGATACTTCTCTGCCGTGAATCTTCCTTGGATCTCTGCCAATTCTCCAATACCATACAGATGTATCCAGCCCCAGACGTTACATGTGACGTGTCCACTTCTAGCCACCTCGTGAATGTTCTGTTCATCATATCTGGTGTTATTTGTACGCCAGCAGTGGAGACGACCATGGGTAGTAGAAGCAAATGTCTTTTCATCACTAAATATTACCCTGCCCCAGTAATCGAGGTCGTTGTCAACATTTTCCAAAGCAAATGCAAGCCTTGCCTCCCGATGATGCTGGTGTAGCTTTTCTTTAACAGCTGGTATCCTGTGATGTATGCCAGCATCATGGAGCCTATTTCGGACTGTCCTTGCTGATATTGGCAACTGAAGTTGTTCCGTTAATGATACCGCATTTGTGAGAGGGGATTCCACTATAGCTTCCACGATTCTGCGGTCTTCTGCTGCAGTCGTCTTCCTAGGACCGCCACATCTTGGTTTATCCTTCAGGTTGCCACTTTGTTCCCAACGCTGGCACCAAAGCCTCACAGTTGACTTGTATATTCCCATTTGCCTGGCTATACCACCGATAGAAGTGCCAGCTTTCCTCATGCCGACAATCATTCCCTGTCTGCAGAGCTTCTCTTCGTGACGATTCATCTCTTGGAGGAACAGGGAAAATGCGAACGAGGCAAGGGTTGGGAAGACTATGCCTGACCTAGCTAATATTACCCTTGATAACACCACCGTGATAAGAGAGGTATGAGCGTCCTGACGTCACAAGTAGTTTTTACTCCAAGTATCACTGATGTTCGAATCTTCTATGAATCCTTTTGCCTATATATTAGTATATAGCGCAATCAAATACAGGATAAGCATATACCAGTTCGTATAACTTTTCAGCATCTTATTATGTAAATAATAACCACGGAGGCGATAGATAGAGGGTGCCACTAAACAATTCCAGAATTATCATTGCTCAACACCTGCCTCAAACATTGGTAATATGATCATGTGTGATACACATACATTTATAGATTTTAAGAGAGTAATGACATAAGTTAATGTCCTGCCTGTATATTAAACAAAATAGTAATACAAATACATAAAACATAATCGTGTGTGTGTGTGAAGTTGGGGAAATAGGTAAATACAAAATTAATTTGCTTCATTTTGCATCGAGTTCATGGAGCTCTCTCTCTCTCTCTCTCTCTCTCTCTCTCTCTCTCTCTCTCTCTCTCTCTCTCTCTCTCTCTCTCTCCACAATATATATAGCAGTTAATGAAGTTAAGAATTAAATTAATGATTTAATTATTAAGCAAATAGTTATTTAATTCTCTAACCATCACAACTAGATTCTGCCATTTTTCTCAGGTATGACCCTAAACCAGTGATGCCAGGTTTGGTGAATTATATCCATTCGGCCTTCCCTCTTCAGGCTAGCGACCTGTAGCGAATTCATTTTTCGGTTGAAATATTAATTCTGGCGAAGCCGGACAGATTTTTCTACCGAAAAATCAGGTCACTATCGCTCACTATCTTAAAGCTTGCGAGCGGTAGCCAGCTCCTTTAGAAAAATGTATCCGGCTTTGCCAGAGTTAATTTTTATACCATAAAATCAGCTCGCTACCGTTCGCTAGCCTGAAGAGGGAAGGCCGAATAGATATCATTCACCAACCTGACATCACTGCCCTAGACATCCCCCCCACCCTTACCTACACACACTTTCGCGCCGCCCCGTGCAAGCCTTCCCTGCCTTCCTCCCTTATTGAAATAATGTCCTTGAGTTCTATCAAACGTCATCTAACTTACTGTAGGTAACTTTAGATTAGATTAGATTAGAGGTGGATAATGCCCGTACTGTATCTTAGTAACATAACTAATTAAATACGTCAGGCAGCTATGGTAGTTATCATAGGACTGTCCACACAAATGGCAGAACCAGGTTGTAGAAAATAATATTTCTTTCGACTCTCCTACCATTAACGTGCTTGCACAACCACTCCTTTTTCCCGTAGTACTACAAGTAATAAACACAGAACATTTGAGGAAGAATATGATATATTATTTGTAACCATTACTGTTTATCATCAATTATTAATGCATTCCTTCTTGTTCAGATCAATGTTAATATATGCTATTTTACTTACTACTTGACTATCTGTCTAGTTCTTGTTCCCCTCTCCCTCTCGCTCTCTCTACACATACAAAATATATATATATTCAATACATATATATACCAGTTAATGAAGTTAGGAATTAATATTTCAAGCCAGGGATGTAAATCAAACCGAGTTCCATGAACCATTTCCCGAATCCTACCGAT
The DNA here is from genome assembly GCA_032716605.1 of Paralithodes platypus. Classification (NCBI taxonomy): domain Eukaryota; kingdom Metazoa; phylum Arthropoda; class Malacostraca; order Decapoda; family Lithodidae; genus Paralithodes; species Paralithodes platypus. The sequence continues at coordinate 2,908,255 of CM064575.1, forward strand.
TACCACCCGTCTCTGTTTTGAAGGTGGCTGATGTATGACAACCAAAGCTGAACCAAATTTATACGATGTCTAAATATGCTTATTAATTCCTTTCCTCATCACCAATGTCTACTACTAATAATTAAATTCAAATATATTCAGTAGAGCATATACACACTATTCATGTAGTTGATCATTATGCTCACTTGCCTAATTATTATAAATTAGTTATATTATTATAATTAAGGATTGTTGGCAACCGATCTGCCAACCATATTCGTCGTTACATATTTCACTCTCATTCATTCACAAATCTTGTCCAATACTACACCGAGGTGTGTGCTAGGGTATAGAGGCAGACCCAAGGGGGTATAAAAATTCCCTTCCGCAACTGTACATGTGCACGGATGTGTACATTCCACTGGTGTCAAGCTGTATATAAAAAAAGTTCAAGAAATTGAATTGACAGCTGCCTATCGTATTTCTGTATATATAAGACAACGTTTTGACAAACTATATCAGAATCTAACAAAATCATATCAGATAAATATTTACTGTCCCATAATACAATTAGGCAACGAACTATTAAGTTTTCATCACAAATTATAACCATTAATACTTAACTCAAGGTCCAATGGCCTTGAAATGGTAGTGGCTAATTATGGTGACGAAACGTCCGAGATCGAGGTGACGAAACGGGTCTAAGAGGTGGTGACGAAACGGGTTGGTGACGAAACGTCCTGTATCCATAGTAAACAAATGGGAAATCTTATATCAGATGTGGAAAAGGAGAGAAAGGATAATAAAATAATCGACATCAATCTAGGAAAAAAAAAAAAAATAAATAAATAAACAAGTGAATTGTCTTCAAGCAGCTGCCGTTAACAAGGTGCTTTGCTGTTTGGAGACGACATCCGTGTTCAGTGTTATGCACCTCGATGACGTATACAGACTAATAACACGCACAACAAAGCCACTCCAACAGCTTCCTCTCTCTCCAACACCCCTTCTTCCCTAGCTACACACTTCAGAAAATAGGACAGTAGAAAGTAGCTACGAGGTGCAGTTGTAAAGGCTTATCCCTCAATACCTTCACCACCTGCAACTTTTGTTTTTCTATTGTTTTAATTATCACTATCTTTCCATCATAGCCTATACATCCAGAATCAATATTTTTACTTAGATTTCGAGTGAAAATGATCTCAACTTACCACAACAACAATTTGCGTCAGGTCATCTACGTGCTCCCAGCCTCCCACAATGGACTCGCCCACCCAACATTATTCCCTCCTCACCTGGTTTTCTGCACCTTCACCCGTACTCCTGTGTTCACCTGTACTCGCTCGGGAACACAGGGTATCTTGCTGTATCACTCGGTTATCACAACACGCGCACACTATACAGATACACTCGATATTTACGAATTTTACGACGACCGAGCGGGTCCAACCATCCCTGGCTGGATTTTCAATGTTTTGATTCAGAGAGAAAACGGTGGAGCATACACGATACACCAAAGAAAACGTATTTTGAGCGGCGTTTTAATAGGGTAATTAAAGTCAAATAATTCCGTTTGTAATTTCGATTACTTTTACATTGAGGGACCCGCAGACTTGCAGAGGTTTTTGGGGGTGAAATATGTGCGAATATTGTGCAGAGAAAACCCGGTGTGAGAACAGAATTAGGAGAATGATGAGAATTCGGGAGAACAGGAAAACTATAGCAGTTAATCCTTTCAAGATTAATCATATTAAAAAGAGGAGGACAAGGATAGCAAAAGTAAGTACTCTAACTGTCTCTCTCTCTCTCTCTCTCTCTCTCTCTCTCTCTCTCTCTCTCAGACACACACATCATCTCTTCCCCCCCCCCTCTTCCCTCCTCTCACGCACACACGCACACGCAGCTTGCACTAAATGTTCTAAAATCCTCCATCCTGCTATTAGCACACACACACACACACACACACACACACACCGTAAACAGCTTACACAAATGGTAGCCAAAGTATTATGCAAAAACAAAAACAAATAAATAAAACACGACTGAAGCCATTTGAGTTTATGGGTCAAAAATAAATAAAAAACATTAAATAAAAAAAACACACCTGAACAAAAACATCGCGGTACATAGTGAGTTAATGGGTGTAGTTGTTGGTGAGTGATGGTTGTGTGTTTGTCTGTGTGGGTGGGTGTTTGTTTATGTATTTGTCTTTTTCTGTCGATTTTCCTGCGTTTTTTTCCCTGTCTATCTTGCTATCTATATATATATATATATATATATATATATATATACCTACATACCTACCTATCTATCTATTTATCTATCTATCTATCTAGCTAGCTAGCTAGCTAGCTAGCTGTCTATATATTCCTCTATCTATCTATCTATCTATCGATTTATCCTGTGCTTTCATGTGTCGTCTGCTGTTGGGTTTCTGATAGCTCTGTTAGAAATAAGTCCTGACCACCTCACTTGGGCAGAAGGTCTGTGCAATCAGTGTAGCTATGTAAATCCGTGTAAATCTCTCCCCCACTTTATAACCTCAATAACACCCCCCCCCCCCCCTCATCACCCCAATAATGTAAACTCCATTCTACAAAGTTTTAGCGTGTGAAGTTCTGGGGTTTTGATATTTTCTGAAGCTGAAGCTCACACACACACACATACACATACACTCTCACTCACACTCACTCACTCTTACTCTCTCTCTCTCTCTCTCTCTCTCTCTCTCTCTCTCTCTCTCTCTCTCTCTCTCTCTCATGTACATTTTACCCTAAAGTCATAAACACTTTAAATGGCGAAAAGCGAGCCAGCAAGCCCATATTTGTTTATTAAATGACACACCCAATTAACCACACCCATATATTGATACAGCCATTAACCACACTATCATGTTAACCAACCTAAAACACAACCACTACCAAAACAGCCATTACCACTCCAATACTACCATACCAATACTCCCACACCAACACTACCACACCATTGAACACTCTGAACCACTGTTGGACACTTTGAACAACAGTGATTTAGAGGGCAAGCAACCTCGAGGGGGGGCACTAGAACTGTTGTTGCTTGATTTCCTTTGTACTCCTTTCTACTCTGTACCATCCTCTCTGCCTCCCTACCTCCGTCCAGTTCATCCTTTTCCCTTTTCAACATTTCCTCCCCTTCTCTCTCTTTATCTCTTTTATCTCATTCCCTACCATTCTCGGTTTGCCTTTAAATCTCTTTCTCTTTGTGAAGCTCTCTCCCTCTTCATTTTCACTCGTTTATCCTAGTTCCCCCACCGCAATCCAGTTATTATTTAATTTGACTGAGAGGGAGAGTTACATAGAGTTACATAGATGCACAGACTACACAGACCTTAAGGTCCCTACTAGGTAGTCCGGACTTAATTCTAAAATAGAATTTGCTACAAAGTGGAAGGCAAGGATAGTAAAAAAGAAGGCTCTCTCCCCACCCACCTCTCCCTCCGACCGTTGGTCGGCATGTAATTAAGTTGGGGAAAGAAGTCCCTCAGCTGAATGAGAAAAACTTGTACTGGGAAATTTATAGTAAAGAACGAAGATGCGAAATATTATAATACTACTGATGCTTAACCTATGTTGTGTGTGTGTGTGTGTGTGTGTGTGTGTGTGTGTGTGTGTGTGTGTGTGTGTGTGTGTGTGTGTGTGTGTGTGAGTGAGAGTGTGTGAGTGATTGGGTGAGAAAGGGGGGGGGGGTGGATTAAAGGGGCGCATTAAAGAAAACGAGGAAAGGAAAGGAAATGGAGAAAGAGGAAAGAAGAATGATTGGATGGAAGAGTTAAAAAAAGAGAGAGAGAGAGAGAGAGAGTCTGAAAAGAAAGGACAGGAACGACTTCAGGTCGGGTGCCTCTCTTTCAGGGGACAAATTTATCCCTGTTTTCTCTCATTCACTAGAATTTGCTCTCACTCTCTCTTTATATATATACAGTATATATATATATATATATATATATATATATATATATATATATATATATATATATATATATATATTATATATCCGTCTATTTATCTACCTATTCGTCTCTCTATCTATATATTTACTTACTATATCTATATTTATGTCTATGTATCCATCTATCAGTCTACTCCCTATCTATCTATCTATCTATCTATCTATCTATAAGGACCATGGATACTTGTTCATGTACCATAAGCCATTCGTATATCACTCATGAATTTTTGAAAGGTCACTGTGTAATGGTTTCGGACACCTAAATGGCACGAAAGGTCTTAAAATTTACAATAATGAAGCGAAAGTGTTCAAATCGCCAGACTAATGGGGCGAACGTTTAAAAACTTCATAAGCAATGGGGCTAAACACGAGGGAAAAAGGGGTCCCGAAAAAAATCCCCCAAGTTGAAATCTTCCCTAAGTATGTATGCATTATTATTAAGATATGTATATGTTACTTATATATAATTATTTAGCATTATTAACCACTTATGTACCGGCGACGTCTTGTTTACTCTATTCTGGCTACTATTAGACGATGATACTCAGTTTAAATAGGGCCTCCAGTAATAATCAGGCTTCGAACTGTCTCACTTAACCCTTTTAACTCCCACAGATCCTTCATAAACTGCACAAAATCGTTTAGCTAGAATATAATGAAAAAAACAGCGCCGGTAGATAAGGGGTTGAGGAATTAACTCTCGCAATTATGTTCCTTATTCCTGTTATCATAATCGTCCATATTTACTTGTATTTCCCTTCTTATTCATCTTTATCTTCCCCTCTCTCCCTCCTCTTTGTCTCTCTCCTCGGCATTGTTCTCTCTCCCTTCTCCTCCTCCTCCTCCGTTCTTCTCTGGCTCGTGGTTTATCACATTTTCTTTCTTATTATCCTTTTCGCTTCGTGGTCTTTCTGTTCACGTTGTCGAGTATATTGTCCGCGCTTTGTTGCGGTGTATTGTTTTGTGTTCTGTCCGACTCTCTCTGTTATTTTTTATCTCTCTGTGCTCGCTCTCCCCCTCGCGCGCTCTCTCTCTCTCTCTCTCTCTCTCTCTCTCTCTCTCTCTCTCTCTCTCTCTCTCTCTCTCTCTCTCAGTACTAGTAGTAGATGTAGCAGCAGTATCAGTATAACTATAGCAGTATTGATGTGGTTGCTGTTCTTTTAAATATGCCGCGCTATGTCAGTAATGAAAATATATCGGTAATAACTCTTGACGTAAGCTGATTAGATATATATAATGCACAGGCTGTTAGAGATGCTATATGTCGACTTCACCCCCCCCCCCTCTCTCTCTCTCTCTCTCTCTCTCTCTCTCTCTCTCTCTCTCTCTCTCTCTCTCTCTCTCTCTCATCTCGCAAATATAACTCAGTCCCTTTATAATAATACAAATATTGAAACGATAATTATAATTAAATTAACAAGATAATTATGTAAATAAATATAAATATTTGTGGTAATATAATAGAGTCAATGAATGTACCTCAACGATCAAAAATTGTTCAACAATCCTTTCAGGTAATTAATAATCCTACTATAAAATTAACCAATATGTAGGATATCTTAGAAATTCCTACCTCAATAAAAAGAAGGTTGGTCATAATCATATTTCGCGCCCGACTAAACTGTAAAGAATATTGTTCAAAAGGTGTGTGCGGGCTACGGTAAAACAGGTGTGTGCGGACTACGGTAAAACAGGTGTGTGCGGACTACGGTAAAACAGGTGTGTGCGGACTACGGTAAAACAGGTGTGTGCGGACTACGGTAAAACAGGTGTGTGCGGGCTACGGTAAAACAGGTGTGGTCGGACTACGGTAAAACAGGTGTGTGCGGACTACGGTAAAACATTTTGCTAGAGAATTACTCACAACATATTGATTAACATCAAACATATTTAAGGCACAAATATTAGTCCTCCAAAAAATACACATTAATTAAACAGCGCATCCTACAGTATATTTCCATTAAATAGCAGATATTGCTCTAAGTAGCTTATACATATAACGACAAAACATAATATCACAAAAAAACTTGGCAACTAATATAAACACTTTTCACCATACACACACACACACACACATATATATACAGTATACAGTATATATATATATATATATATATATATATATATATATATTCTTTAATACATACGAGGTTGAAAGAAATGGCAATTTCTGCGTTGGAAATTTTATTATTCAAAGTTTCCAGGTCTCTGATGAGTTTTCGCTGGGTGGCAGGAAGTAGATGAAGGAGATGAGCAAAATTCATGGTGGTACAGGGTTACATAAATGTACATGATGATACAGGATATACGACGCGTTTCACTGGACAACCAGCATTATCAAGTAAGGAAGGAATGATATAAAAGGTAAACAGGAAGGGTATATATAGAGGGTGGAGGATCAGAGGAGGCGGAAAACAGGGGGCAAAAGTCTGCTATTGGTGGAAGCGTAAACTAGGAGAGAGAAAGGGTTAACCGCTTCACGCATGCGCACTGGATGCGGGATGGTGGTCAGTAGGTGGGGTCGAAGCTGATTGGCTGCGTGTCGAGGGGCGTGGCCTAAGTTGTGTGGCGCCTGCAGAAGACGAAGCTGAAGGAGGTAGCGCGGGGGCTGCGTCAAGGGCACCGGGGGGCGAGGAGGGGTGTTAGGTCCTGTAGGGTAGTGCCTTTTGGCAGAAGGAAGGATCTGAAGGTCCAGAGTTTGGTTGTTGATGTTGGGATGTAAGGCTTGGATATATAAAGCTTCGAGTATAGGTAATCTCCTTGGGTCACTTTCTTTATCGAGTATGGTGGTGTGTTTCTCTAACTCGTTGCGTGTGAGGTGAGGGTGGTTAGGGGTGAGATAGTGGTCTTTGATGGCTCCAGCCTGAAGGTGAAGAGTTAACCGACGTGAAAGACGAGTCTGCGTCATACCAATATAGGAATGAGGTCCACAGTCCTCATAATTACAGGTATGTTGGTAAATGACGTGATCGTCGGTCATCGGGCTCTTTATCTTGGTGGAGGCTGGTTTGTTGCGGAGAACGAGGTTGGAGGTCTTGGGGGATTTGTAATAAATTATTAATTTGATTTTGTTTTCCGGGTTGGTTGGGTGGACATGCTTGGAGATTGGCCCTGAAAACACTACTGGAGCTATGTACCAAGGAGGCCCCCTTCCTTTGCCCCCGGGGCAACATGTACAAGCAGATAGACGGTGTGGCGATGGGCAGCCCCCTAGGAGTTCTTTTTGCGAACTTTTTCATGGGTACCATCGAGGAAGAGCTCCTAGCTGCCCAACGACCAGCCGTCTACTGTAGATACGTGGATGACATCTTCGTGCAAATCAAGGACCTCCACGAACTACAGGAACTCCAGCGTCGCTTCATGACCTCCTCCGGACTTAACTTCACCTTTGAAAAATCTAACAATGGACAACTCCCCTTCCTCGACATCCTCGTAGCTCTGAACGACCATGGGTTCAAAAACCACCGTCTACATTAAACCTACTAACACAGGACAATGCCTCAACGGCGATAGTGAATGCCCCCGCCGTTATCTTCTATCCTCCATCTCCGCCTATGTTAGGAGAGCCCTCACGCACTGCTCTACCTGGGCCGACACCCACCAGGAACTAGAAAGACTATCCCAAGTTTTAGTAAATAACGGATACTCCAACTCCGACATCTCCAGCACCATCAACCACCATCTTGAAAAATGGTACACCCAAAGCCCTCCCAACATTGACCCCCCCAATGAAATTAAGATCTTCTACCGCAATTACATGTCCTCTGAACACAAAAATTACGAGGCCGTCTTAAAAGAAATAATCTCCAAGCATGTCCACCCAACCAACCCGGAAAACAAAATCAAATTAATAATTTATTACAAATCCCCCAAGACCTCCAACCTCGTTCTCCGCAACAAACCAGCCTCCACCAAGATAAAGAGCCCGATGACCGACGATCACGTCATTTACCAACATACCTGTAATTATGAGGACTGTGGACCTCATTCCTATATTGGTATGACGCAGACTCGTCTTTCACGTCGGTTAACTCTTCACCTTCAGGCTGGAGCCATCAAAGACCACTATCTCACCCCTAACCACCCTCACCTCACACGCAACGAGTTAGAGAAACACACCACCATACTCGATAAAGAAAGTGACCCAAGGAGATTACCTATACTCGAAGCTTTATATATCCAAGCCTTACATCCCAACATCAACAACCAAACTCTGGACCTTCAGATCCTTCCTTCTGCCAAAAGGCACTACCCTACAGGACCTAACACCCCTCCTCGCCCCCCGGTGCCCTTGACGCAGCCCCCCGCGCTACCTCCTTCAGCTTCGTCTTCTGCAGGCGCCACACAACTTAGGCCACGCCCCTCGACACGCAGCCAATCAGCTTCGACCCCCCCTACTGACCACCATCCCGCATCCAGTGCGCATGCGTGATGCGGTTAGCCCTTTCTCTCTCCTAGTTTACGCTTCCACCAATAGCAGACTTTTGCCCCCTGTTTTCCGCCTCCTCTGATCCTCCACCCTCTATATATACCCTTCCTATTTACCTTTTATATCATTCCTTCCTTACTTGATAATGCTGGTTGTCCAGGTGAAACGCGTCGTATATCCTGTATCATCATGTACATTTATGTAACCCTGTACCACCATGAATTTTGCTCATCTCCTTCATCTACTTCCTGCCACCCAGCGAAAACTCATCAGAGACCTGGAAACTTTGAATAATAAAATTTCCAACGCAGAAATTGCCATTTCTTTCAACCTCGTATGTATTAAAGAAAATTTATTACCTGGCTTTACTAACATATATATATATATATATATATATATATATATATATATATATATATATATATATATATATATATGTGTGTGTGTGTGTATGTGTGTGTGTATGTGTCCTCGTATAATAAAAGGGTAAACCATATATAATCCTTTATATAATATAAGGAAGGTAGTCTGGGACGGGCTGATAGGGAAGGCCAGTATTGATTCTGTGTCGTAACCAACCCACCCGCTTACATAACGAAGAACACAGACAGTACAACATAATATATAAGATTATAAAAACATCGCAAAATAACCAACGAAAGGAAAACTAACATAACGATAAACACACAAAAATATAAATACCTGTAAAAACTAATAACATCGAAGAATTACCAACAAATTAAACCCTTGCACAACGATAAACACACACAATTATATATACAGTATATATACAAATAACATAGAAAGAATAACCATCGAAATATAAACTTACATAACAACAAACACACAAAGTAGAACAATATATAATTATACAGTATATACAAATGACATCATAAATTTACCAACAGCAAAATACAAAATTAAAATCAATAGAAAATAAATCGGACAGCAAAAAACAAAAAAAACAAAAATTGAATAATTAAATAAATAAAAAACAGGAAAGTCAACCAATATTATTCAGAACCATACAAAGAAATTTAGCTGTACGAACATCAATGCCATATGAAATCCCACTTTAAGGGGAGGTATATCGTTTTTGTCTAGACACCCTTATCCCTCATATTTAGCCCAATTGATTTTGAGAGTTGAAGACATTCGCCCCATTAGTTTATCGTTTTGAAGACCTTTCACCCCATTTCTTTGTCAAATTCAGGTCTTTCGTGCCATTTAGGTGTCAATTTTTCTACTGGCGAGCGATATCAAGCTTGTAGTTTTGGAGGAACCGGCCTTCGGCGGGTAAATTGTTTGTACAAATTTATCTCGAAAGGAGATCTTGAGGATGTATATTTAAGCTTGATGGATGCCTAGGGAGGAAAGTAGAATACTAAAAATATATAATAACAACAAAATATATATATATATAAATAAATTACACCTTAGGATGAAACTGAAAAATTCCCAATAACATTAAATATACCTACAACTTATATAATACTAACCCAAAATATAAGCAGCCAGCCATATAATATGAATGATGATAATGTAGGTATAGAAAAAGGAAGGAGAGGAAATTATTGATCCCGCGTCGAAGCCCAACTGAGCTGGTGGTTATATAAAGGTCATTATGGGGGACAAGTTTTATAAGAGAGAGAGAGAGAGAGGGGGGGGGGCTACATAGAATTACATATATTCACTGACCACACAGACCTTTTGATCCCAGCGAGGTGGTTAGGACTTCATTTTAGTAGAGATAGCTAACCCGAGAGACAGTGGAAGGAAAGGATAGCAAAGGATAGCAGAGAGAGAGAGTGAGAGCTAGAGAGAGAGAGAGAGAGAAAGGGCAGAGGAACACAGGGAGGGAGAAAAAAAGCGGATGCAAATAGAAATGAAAAAATAACGAAAGATAAATAAGCGTTGAAAAATGCAGGGTACAGGAGGGGAGGACGTAAAATATAGAGAGAATTGGAAAGATGCCAGTTTCTCCTAAGTTGTACACTTGCTATCGCTCGCCAGGAAAAAATCCACACGAAAGGGTTTAAAATTGACGGAGAAATGGGTCGAAAGGTCTGAAAATCGCCAAACTAATGGAATAAACATCTTAAGCCTTTTAAGATTTTTGAATAAAGATTTTTGAATTGAATTGAATTGAAGCTCTAACAAAACATAATTGGCTACTGTATGTATTATCTAGGTTGCCTCAATTTAAAGGTTTCTATTCGGGCTCTGTCTCGAGTCGGCCACTCCTAGCAATGGGATATGTGCCTGAGTATATATATATACATACCCCAAACTACCTTCTAACATAGTCCAGAAGAAAAAAAGAACCCTTAAATATGTATAGGAAAAGTAAAGACCATATCTACTTTCCAAGAGGGGACGTCACGAAGGTCCACTAATGCCTCTCCCAATCTACTGCTGGGTGAACTGAGGAATCGGGTGTTATGAGGATTTTGTCTGGACCCCTTTCTCCCTCATACTTAGCCCCAATTAGTTTTTGAGATTTTAAGACATGGGCCCCCTTAGCGTGGCGATTTAAGGCCTTTTGTGGCGGGGTGAAGAGGGGTGAATGGAAAGGTGAGATGATGATGAGAGAGAGAGAGAGAGAGAGAGAGAGAGAGGGAGAAGAGGAATGGAGGAAAAGTAGAAAGTAGACAAAGAGAAGAAGAAATAGATAGACAGTCAGAGACAGGTAAGGGGTTAGATTGGTAGATTGCAAGAACCCAAGAGATGAACAAACAGATAGATAGACAGATAGATAGATAGATAGATAGATAGATAGACAGACAGATAGATAAACAGATAGATAGATAGATAGATAGATAGATAGATAGACAGATAGACTGAGAGAACCCAGGAGATGAACAAACAGACAGGCAGACAAACAAACGTGTGAGAGAGGACAGGGAAAGGGAACATGTTTTTATATTGGATAGGAGGGGGCAGAGAGAGAGTACAAAGGAGTACAAAGGATTACAAAGGAAATCAAGCAACAACAGGTCTAGTGACCCTTCTAGGCTGCTTGTCCTCCAAAACACTGAGGATCAAGTGTCCAAACAGTGGTTTAGAGTGGGTAAGGGAATATTGGAAAGGGAACTACTGCCTTGGAACTAATGTCCGTGGCAGGATTAGGAAGTTAGTAGGGGACAGATGGGTTAGTAACTGAGGGGGGGATATAATAAAGTTATTCATATACAAACGCAGTCAGTCGCGGGTTTGATGCGAGATATTTGTCTAGGCGGAGTTTAAATGAATCAAGGGTGATGCAGTCTATAACATCTCGGGGAAGCCCATTCCATAAGTTGACAACTCGATTGAAGATGACATTTTTAGCTTCGTGTGAGTTAAAAGATTTACCAATACTTTTGCACCCGTTTCCCCGTCTGTAATTAGATTGGTCGATAGTGAAGTACTTACTACAGTTCATATTGTCGAGAGAGAGAGAGAGAGAGAGAGAGAGATTGTGAGTGTGTGTTTCAATGTACAGTATGTGTTTGTAAATGAGGGTGTGTGTATGTGCGTGAATGACTGATTGAGTGAGTGTGCGTGTGTGTGTTTACGAGAAAGAAAGTAACAAAAAGCATTGTAATAAAGTAGCCATAACCTACCCTCCCCATTTTCTTTAAGGGGAGATGGTCGGTTTTTCTGGCCCCCCTTCTCGCTCATGCTTAGCCCCATTTGTTTTCAGATTATTAGACGTTTGGCCCATTAGTTTGGCGATTTTAAGACCTTTCGCCCCTTTTATATGTCAATATTAAGACTTTTAATGTCATTTAGGTTTCGATTTGTCCTGGCGAGCGAAAGCGAGCCTGTAAAGTGTGTGTGTGTGAGAGAGAGAGAGAGAGAGAGTGAGAGTGAGTGAGGGGAGGGAGAAGGGGGCGTTAGAGTACCTCCAATTACATATGTTACAAGTGGTACGTGCGATGAGCCAGAGAGAGGGAGAGAGATTTACATATATTTACATAGATACACTGACCACACAGACCTTACGATCCCAGCGAGGTGGTCCGGACTTAATTCTAGTAGAGATAGCTAACCCGAGAGTAAGGGACAGTCGAATGAAAGGATAGCAAAGAAGAAGAAGAGAGAGAGAGAGAGAGAGAGAGAGAGAGAGAGAGAGAGAGAAGTAGAGGCACACTATATATAGTTCACAAGAGGACATAATAGGATGGGTCTTTTCCAGTGTAAGGAGGCCATCGAGCAACCCGAGGCACTGGTACAGTCCTTAAGGGGGTGACCTGCTTTTGTTCTCTGTTTTTCTCTCTTTCTCTGGCTTATATCCATTCAGCCCCATTCAGCCTACTGCTTTATGACGTTTATACCCATCCGGGTGTCGATTTCTTCCTGCCGAGCGACAGCGAAGCAGAATTAATCGTCTGACCAGAGCCTTCTGCATATGTTATTATTTACGCTTCACATTCCCTGTATTGGTTTTCAATTTATTTTTTCTCATTCTCCATTAGTTACTCATTTATTTGTTCTCCGTTTTGCTCGTTTTATTGTTTTTAATATACAAACTTTATGCATTTTATGATTTTTCACAATTGCTTTGGAATTATTTGGTTTACTAGTGTTGCATATGATAAACCTTTACTGTCATTTAATTTTAATTTTAGATAAATAGTTTTACATATTTTCATAAAATCGCGTGTTTCAATTTTGTACTACCATATTTTGTGTTAGTTGAGTTTATCGTCTTAGTATGCAACTATTAATTGTTTCCAGAAATATTATCCACATAGAAGGGACTGGGATTCTCGAAAAGCGGCTCCAATCCTGGCGCCATTCTTGACTCACAGTGTACTGGTTTAATAATCCAGAAGGGTTGATAGCCTATGAAGTCCTATTTTAACTAACTAACTATCCGTATAAATGGCATCTGGTGTGAGTGTGTGTGTACGTGTGTGTGTGTGTGTGTGTGAGAGAGAGAGAGAGAGAAAGAGATAACAAGAGAGTGGTGTGTGTGTGTGCATATACAGTATGAGCTTGCGTGCTAATTCTGTCTCCTAGTCAGTGATAATATATGTTTGTGCTGATTATACATTTATCTGATATATTAACATGCTCATATTTGTATCTGTCTCTCAATCTACTTATCATTCTGGGTAGCTAGCTCCAGCATATTTATCTGGCCAATCCAAACATCTGAGTCTCCCAGATTTTCCATTTTCTTTGGCCAATGTTTACACAGAAAGAAAACGGGGATCAGACTGATTACCAAAGGGTGTAAAATCAGCTTCTGTTTTCAGTTTCAATATTATCTTTTTTTCTCGCTCTCACTCTCACTCTCTCTCTCTCTCTCTCTCTCTCTCTCTCTTGGATGTTAGAGACAGAGTTGGGGAAGATGGGAAGGTGGTGTCACACAAGCGCTTTTTCCGTCAACTTTTACGGGCAATTGTAGTCTCACATTTTTACAATTTAAGTTTCATTGGAAATCAACCGCTTAACGTAATCTACCTCCAGTCTATTTTCCGATTCCAATGTGAAAGAGCCTCAAAATAGTACGAGAAAAAACTTGCTCATCGAAAATTGACGGAAAAAGCGCTCGTGTGACACCGGTTTTATTGGATTAGTGAGAGTCTGAGACCATCTTTACCCTTCTGATTCCTCAAGGTCCTTCATAAGCTTAATCAAATCGTCTACCGTTAGCCAGAATACCGGGAATAGGACCCACACCGTACTGAAGGGGTTAACCCTATACGTCACCCCATTGCCACGACTCTCATTATATTCTATGTGTATAACAGGAGTCCAGGAGAGGGAAGACGAGAGGGCCAAGAGGTTATGAAGACGAGAGGGCCAAGAGGTTATGAAGAGGGAAAGAGTTGAGAGAGAAAGAGCAGTAAGAGTTTTAAATATTTTATTTTTCATTTATTATACAGTATATATATTTTTTTTTTTTTTTTTTTTTTTTTTTTGTTATGAGTGAGGGAGACAAAAGGCACAACTGCCTGTGGCGAGTGCCTCCCCCATAGTTGAAAGAGTGACAGGGCCAAACTCAGGGGCGTTCGAGCCAAAATTCCTGGACACACGGAGTTTGAAGCAATTTAAGCCATAGGAAGAGGGAGGTCCTACTTAACACCCTCATGGCACTCTTTCGAGATAAACTTGTATTTTTTCGGTAGAAAATGTCCCGGCCGAAAGCCAGTTCCTCCAAAATTACAGGCTTGCTATCGTGCTGAAGGGCTTAAATTAAAGCATTATTTTATAGCTATTGTTTATCTTGCCTTGTATTTTATCGTGTGAACATAATATAGACTTCTTATAAGCTTCTCCCCGTTAGTAGAACTTACCAATATCCAGATTTGCTGTACCATAATAAAAAGTAAAAATATATTGGATGTCAGATGGAAAAAAATAGCGAGCAGCAGAAAACAAATAAAAAGACACAAAAACAAAGAAGAAAACAAATAGATAGCGAGACACAGTAGACAAACAAATAGCGAGACACAGTAGACAAACAAATAGCGAGACACAGTAGACAAACAAATAGCGAGACACAGTAGACAAACAAATAGCGAGACACAGTAGACAAACAAATAGCGAGACACAGTAGACAAACAAATAGCGAGACACAGTAGACAAACAAATAGCGAGACACAGTAGACAAACAAATAGCGAGACACAGTAGACAAACAAATAGCGAGACACAGTAGACAAACAAATAGCGAGACACAGTAGACAAACAAATAGCGAGACACAGTAGACAAACAAATAGCGAGACACAGTAGACAAACAAATAGCGAGACACAGTAGACAAACAAATAGCGAGACACAGTAGACAAACAAATAGCGAGACACAGTAGACAAACAAATAGCGAGACACAGTAGACACACAAATAGCGAGACACAGTAGACAAACAAATAGCGAGACACAGTAGACAAACAAATAGCGAGACACAGTAGACAAACAAATAGCGAGACACAGTAGACAAACAAATAGCGAGACACAGTAGTCCAACAAATAGCGAGACACAGTAGACAAACAAATAGCGAGACACAGTAGACAAACAAATAGCGAGACACAGTAGACAAACAAATAGCGAGACACAGTAGACAAACAAATAGCGAGACACAGTAGACAAACAAATAGCGAGACACAGTAGACAAACAAATAGCGAGACACAGTAGACAAACAAATAGCGAGACACAGTAGACAAACAAATAGCGAGACACAGTAGACAAACAAATAGCGAGACACAGTAGACAAACTAATAGCGAGACACAGTAGATAAACAAATAGCGAGACACAGAAAGAAGAAATAGCGAGAGAAAGAAGAAGAAAACCAAATAACGACACAGAAGACAAAGAAGAAAAACAAATAGCGAGGCATAAAAGACAAAAGAGGGAGTGAGAAAAAGAAGAGACAGTAAAAATCCAGAATTGCGAAAACGAATATTGGAATGAAACGAAATACAAGAGGAATATCAAGGGTGTGCAGAACGAAGAGGTAAAAGAAAATATACCACAGAGAGAGAGAGAGAGAGATAGAGAGAGAGTCTCTTCCAGTTAGATATGTACATTTTACGGTTTTCGTAAACTGCAAACTCGCTATCCCTCGCCCAGATTAAAAAAAGACACCTGATTGGGAATGGGATGAAATGCCTTATAATCGGCAAACCAATGAGGAAAAACTTCTTCTAACACTAACAAACAAGTAAAGTAGATAACGAAGACCAACATTCGAAACGACTAACGAGGATAAAAGTGAGCAAGAAAATGTTGGAACGATAGTAGAGAAGTTGAAATGGCCAGAGGATCAGACGGTGGATAAAAAAGTTACCCCAGCTATGTAAGGTTCACAGTCAATAAAGAAAATTAAACGGTGAAAAAAAATGGAAATTGAGTGAGAATGGAGACGAGTTTATATTTATTCTCGTATGTTCAGTTTATATATATACATAAGAGTGTAAAGAGAGACCACAAGTACTTTACCTGACCACAAACACCCACTTAAAGACGAACTCTCAACCCCAATATTGTTTACACATCTCTCTCTCTCTCTCTCTCTCTACTGGCCCCTCACCCACTCACAACCTCTCACTCTCTCTCCCTCTCACAGTAATGCCAGCACTAACGATGTACACCACCTTCTCCTTCTCCTTCTCTCTCTCTCTCTCTGTCTCTCTCTGTCTCTCTCTCTGTATATATTATATATATATATATATATATATATATATATATATATATATATATATATATATATATATATATATATATATATGTATGTATATATCTCTCTCTCTCTTTTAAATAAGTTCCTCCATGTATTTCTGTTATTTCCGCTTCTCCACTTCTATCTCCATCGACGCTTTTCAATTTACTACCACTGCTCCTTTACCTTTTCTCGTGTATTCCTCTCGCCTGATTCGGATAGACTTGTATATATATATATATAAGGAATATAAAGACAAAGGTGCCCAGGAACATATGTATTGGCAATGTTTCAACACTAATCTTGTGTCATTATCAAACCTAAAAAAAGAGATGAAAGGGGTGAAAATGAGGATGTGGATGAGTAGGTGAAATTGGGAGTTGGGTGAGTGAGATTGGTGATTTGACCAATTGCGAATGTCAAGCTATATGGAAATTAGAGCCATACACATCGAATCTTAGCAGAAATACAACAATAACACGAATTCATGATGGATAAATAGTGTGTAGTATTTGTTTTTATGTATTTTCATGTGCATTGCAACTGAATTTTAGCTGGTAATTCTCCTAAATATCGATGGCTACAGCTCCAACTTCCTTATAGCCAGAAACTCGCATGTGGCCAAATGGATGGGTGGGTGAAACTGGGAGTTGGGTGAGTGAATGAGAAGTGGATAAGTAGATAACATTGGGAGGTGGGATTTTATTCAATTTCAAAGGATCCTCCAGCAATTGTCAGGCTTCGAACTGTCTCACTTAACCTTTTTCACTACCATAGATCTTGCTCAAACTGCACATAATCATCTAAATATAGAAAGCATAAAATAAAAAACACGTCACCGGAACAGAAGGGGTTAAGTATATGCAATAAGTGAGGGAAGGCAATGGAGCGCGACTGAATGATAGAGGGGGAACGGAATTCTAATTAAGAGGGTCTACCTGGCTTTATTTTTGTTCTCTCTCACTCTCTCTCTCTCTCTCTCTCTCTCTCTCTCTCTCTCTCTCTCTCTCTCTCTCTCTCTGGGTTGTATCCATTCGGCCCCATTCAGCCTACTGGCTTAAGACATTTATCCCCATCGAGGTGTCGATTTTTTCCTGGCGAGCGGTATCGAGCCAGCATATTTTTGTAAATATTTTTGACAGCAGGCTACATTTGTACATTTTTTTCGATAGAAAAATGTCTCCGGCGAAGCCAGATATCTCCATACAATGCTGAGAAAAAATCGTCACCTGGATTGGAATAAACGTCTTAAGACAGTAGGCTGAATGGGGCCGAATGGATACAACCCCGAGAAAGAGAGAAAAGGAGAAAAAACGCAGGTCACCCCCCTTAAGTATATGCAATAAGTGTGTGAAGGCAATGGAGGACCCACTGAGTGATAGGGGGGGGGAGCGGAATTCTAATTAAAGTTTGACATTTACAAGGAAATTGAAAACGTCTCCCCTACACGGGTTGGCGGTGTCTGGGGAAGTTGCTCTCTGTCTAAGGGGAGAGGACGTGTATTAAATTGTATTGATTTGATAATTTATTTATTTATGTATTTGTTTATTTATTTATTTATTTATTTATTTAATAATTTATTTATTATTATTGTCTTGTCTAGTTTTCTCCCAAGACCTCAATTAAGTTTAAACCAACACTCCCAAGATTGTAATTATCTGATCATTTAGTTATATATATATTTTCTAGTTTCCTCCCTAGACCTCTATCAAGCTTAAAACACACACACCCAAGATCCCCCTTTCAGATAATATTTTACATTTTTCGGTAGATAAATGTCCTGGCCGAAGACCTGTTCCTCCTAAAATACAGGCTCGCTGTCTCTTTCCAGGAAAAAAATTCACACCTAAATGGCACAAAAGATCTTAAAATCGCTAAACTAATGGGGCTAAACATGAGGGAGAAGGGGGTTCAGAAAAGAAAAGAAAAAATCCCCTTAGCAGTGTGTGTCTTGGTATATGTTAAAAGTATATAGGAAGTTGGAGTAGCTTGTGTACATGTAGGGAGTATATATATATATATATATATATATATATATATATATATATATATATATATCTGCCAATATACTCGTCCGCTCAACTATAAATCCTAAATATTTCTTTTACCTAAGCTCACGCAATCTGGAACACATATCCTCTCCCTGATATCTGAATATTTCTCCCAGATATCTCGTTTTCTCTCAGTTAGACTGTAAACATTTTCCTCTTCCAATTTCTATATTGTTTATTTTCATATCTCTATTTATTTATCTTTCTTTCTATTCATATTTCTGTCTGTCTATCTATTGCCTTTTGTTCTCTCTATTTCAATATCTCTCGCTCTCTCTCTCTCTCTCTCTCTCTCTCTCTCTCTCTCTCTCTCTCTCTCTCTCTCTCTCTCTCTCTCTCTCTCTCTCTCTCTCTCTCTCTCTCCATCGATAGCTTCCACTTTATGTATTAAACTTCCCCTCCCCTCTTCAATCACACACACACACACACACACACACACGAACTGATCACTGCTACATACTCTCTGAATCTGTAATTTCTCCCTCTCTATCTCTTTATCTATCTATCTACTTATCTAGTTATCTTGTATTGAGTATTGTTCACATGTGTGGGGAGGTTCCTCTCACACCGCTCTCCTAGACAAAGTTGAAAGGAAGGCCTTTCGTATCATTAACTCCCGTCCACTCACCAACTCTCTGCAATCTCTCTCTCTCCGCCGCAATGTTGCATCTCTCTCGCTATTCTATCGCTACTATAATAATCAGTGTTCCTCAGAGCTATCCCAGTGCATACCACCTCCTTTACGTAGGGCACGTGGTACCCGTCTTGCAACTCAATCCCACCCCTACTCTGTGCAACTCTCCAACCCAAGAGTGAAACGTTACTCTCAAACTTTCTTCTACTCAACAGCTGTACTCTGGAACTCTCTCCCAGAATCAGTCTTTCCCTCTTCCTATGACTTAAATTGCTTCAAACTCCGTGTGTCCAGGCATTTTGGCTCGAACATCCCTTGATTTTGGCCCTGTCACTCTTTCAACTATGGGGGAGGCACTCGCTATAGGCAGTTATGCCTTTTGCCTCCCTCAATCACATAGAAAAAAAAAAAAAAAAAAAAAAATCTATCCATATGTCTATCTAATATCTATCCATATATATATATATATATATCTGTCTATCTAGCTATCAAAATATCTACCCATCTATTTATCTATCTATCTATCTATATATATATCTGTCTGTCTATCAATTTATCTCCCCATCTATTTATCTACCTATTTATTTATCTATCAAGCTACCTATATATCCATCTATCTATATATTTATATATCTATCTATCTATCTGTCTATCTCAATATATAACTCACATGTTGTCTTCTACACCCCTATATCTCACATGTACTATTATTTTTAATTGTTCCAGGTATCCAATCATTTACTGTCATAGATTTATCTCCTTTACTCGCCGGTTGCTCGCTCTCGCTCTCTCTCTCTCTCTCTCTGTCTCTCTCTCTCTCTCTCTCTCTCTCTCTCTCTCTCTCTCTCTCTCTCTCTCTACTGCGCTATCCTTATCTTCCACTTTTCTCTTTATGAGGTTTCTCCTATGTCCACTAGAATTAATTCCTGCAAAATCTGGTATGGATCGGAAGGTCGGTGTGGTCAGTGTATCTATGTAAATGTATGTAAATCTCTCTCTCTCTCTCTCTCTCTCTCTCTCTCACAGACAACCCTATGGTCTTATAAAAGTCTGGAACACCAGTCTTCACTCTCCTGCATTGCTCTTCCACACCCTCCTCTCCCTCTTACACGGAAATACACTCTACACTTTTTCTAACTATTACTAATATTATTATTAATATTAATGGTTTTTTCACTGCATTCCTGTATGTAATATATATATATATATATATACCGGTATATATATATATATATATATATAGGCCTATATAATATATATATACCGGTATATATATATATATATATATATATATATATATATATATATATATATATATATATATATATATATATATATATATATATATATATATATACTGTATATATATATATGTGTGTGTGTGTGTGTGTGTGTGTCAGTGTGTGTATGTGTGTGTGCATCTCTCTATCTACTTACATATTTACCAATCTAACCATCTATCCACTCATTTAAATAACTAACTCTCACCTCTTCTTCCGTACAGACTGGTGCACGCGGTGTACGGCCCTAACAGCATGGCCGACCATGTGGTGAACCTGTTGGTGCACATGTTGGTGACGCTGTTGTACTGCCACGTGCTGCTCCACGTGCTCAGACTGACGCGCGTGCAGGCCAGCATCAGTGGCCTGTTGTTTGCTACCCATCCTGTACATACTGAAGCGGTAAGTGGGGGGGGGTATACTGAAGCGGTAAGTGGGGGGGGGGGATACTGAAGCGGTAAGTGGGGGGTATACTGAAGCGGTAAGTGGGGGGGTATACTGAAGCGGTAAGTGGGGGGGGTATACTGAAGCGGTAAGTGGGGGGGGTATACTGAAGCGGTAAGTGGGGGGTATACTGAAGCGGTAAGTGGGGGGGGGGTATACTGAAGCGGTAAGTGGGGGGGGTATACTGAAGCGGTAAGTAGGGGGCGAGATATACAGGATTATATTTGTTCACCAATTAACTTCACTTCCAAACTCAATTAATGAAATCAACAAATATATGTTGCACTCCAAGGACTCGAACCCCGGACACTCACACCGAAGTTCCGGTACTATCCTCAGTTTCTTTTCAACTACCGGTAAATTGCAAAGTTCCCATCTAGATTTGTCAGTTATTTTGAAGGTTTTGTAGTGAAATATGGTGCTAATCATACAAACTTGGTATTAATATGATCCAGAAACATAGTAGTTTCATATTATGTCCATTAAGTATCGAGAAATTAGCTGTTAAGGGAGTAATGGACTCCATTTACCGTCAGCTGATTATAAACCGAGTATAGTGCTGTGTCATACTGAGATATACTGAAGACATACTGATACTAGACATACTGAAGATATACTGAAGCGGTGAGTGAGGAGATACTAAAGACATACTAATATTGAAATAAACTGAAGACATACTGAAGCGGTGAGTGGGGGATAGTAAAGACACGCTGAGACATACTGCAGACGTACTGATACTGCAATATACTTAAGACATACTGAAGCGGTGAGTGGGGGATACTACAGACACGCTGAGACATACTGCATACATACTGATACTGCAATATACTTAAGACATACTGAAGCGGTGAGTGGGGGATACTACAGACACGCTGAGACATACTGCATACATACTGATACTGCAATATACTTAAGACATACTGAAGCGGTGAGTGGGGGATACTACAGACACGCTGAGACATACTGCATACATACTGATACTGCAATATACTTAAGACATACTGAAGCGGTGAGTGGGGGATACTACAGACACGCTGAGACATACTGCAGACATACTGATACTGCAATATACTTAAGACATACTGAAGCGGTGAGTGGGGGGATACTACAGACACGCTGAGACATACTGCAGACATACTGATACTGCAATATACTTAAGACATACTGAAGCGGTGAGTGGGGGGATACTACAGACACGCTGAGACATACTGCAGACATACTAATACTGCAATATACTTAAGACATACTGAAGCGGTGAGTGGGGGGATACTACAGACACGCTGAGACATACTGCAGACATACTAATACTGCAATATACTTAAGACATACTGAAGCGGTGAGTGGGGGGATACTACAGACACGCTGAGACATACTGCAGACATACTAATACTGAAGCATACTGACAGATACTGAATAGACTAAAAAAGACGTCGCCGGTAAGGTAAAATTTAATACTTCGATATAAATCCTCTAAAAAGTTGATGGAATGACGGATAAAGACGGTCCAGGAAGAGACTCATATACAGTAGCTCACCTTTAAGGGGGAGGTAGTCGCATTTTATATCCCCCCTTCTCGTTAGTGTTTAGCATATTTGTTTGGAGAATTGATAACGTTCGTTCCATTACTTTGGCGATTTTGAGACGTTTCGCCCCATTTCATTTTTCTGGCGAGAGATAGCGAGCCTGCAATTTTTGAAGGAACTGGGGACATTTCTCTACCAAAAAATTTACAAGTTTATCTTGAAAAGGGGGTCTAGGGGATGTGTTTAAGCTTGATGGAGGTGTAGCGAAGAAAATATATATATATATATATATATATATATATAAAATCAAATAAATAGACCACACAATAAGCTCTTCCTCCTTAAAACATATCTCTGCTATATTCGTTCATCATTATCCTTCACCTTTACGTAAGCTATATCTGTTCGTTCACCTTTATATACTGTATACAGGTGGGGTATTAGTATATTGTGTGTGTGTGTGTGTGTGTGTTGAGTATTAACATTATAATTACTATCATCATTATCATCACCTCTCTCTCTCTCTCTCTCTCTTCCTCACTCACTATTACTCACTCTCACTCTCACTCCCTCACACACACACACACACACACACACACACATACACTCTCTCTCTCTCACACATACACTCTCTCTCTCTCTCTCTCTCTCTCTCTCTCTCTCTCTCTCTCTCTCTCTCTCTCTCTCTCTCTCTCTCTCTCTCTCTCTCTCTTTCCAAATTCGCCGACGATACAAAAATAGGAAATACAGTCCTGAACGAAGAAGATAGAAATGCGTTGCAATCTGATTTAAACAAGATATCAGAGTGGTCGAAAAAATGGCAGATGCCCTTCAATGTCGATAAATGTCAGGTGCTGCAGGTTGGTAGCAGAAATAAGAAATACAAATACGAAATGAATGGCAAACAAATAAAAACCGCAACGCTAGTAAAAGACCTAGGGGTACTAATATCTGAAAACCTAAAAACTTCCGACCAATGTATAGCAGCTGCAAATAAGGAAAACATAGCATTGGGCTTTATTAAACGAAAATTTACATATAAACATGAGAACGTAATAGTGCCACTGTTCAAAAGTATGGTGAGGCCCCACCTTGAATATGGTGTGCAGTTCTGGTCACCTTATCTGATCAAGGACATTGTAAGACTCGAGTCAGTACAGCGTAGAGCGACGAAGATGATACCCTCATTAAGAAATAAACCATATGAAGAAAGACTTAAACAATTGAACCTGTTCTTATTAAAAAAAGAGGAGGTTGAGGGGTCAGCTTATTGAGTGCTTTAAGATACTAAAAGGTTTCGACAAAGTCGATGTAAATGCACTATTCACATTAAACAATAATACTCAAACTCGCGGAAATGGAATAAAATTAAAAACCAAAAAGGCAAACCTAGATGTCACAAAGAGTTTCTTCACCTACAGCGTGGCGAGAGAGTGGAATAAACTACCAGCGAGAGTGGTGGAGAGAGACACAATAAACGCTTTCAAGGGAAGGCTTGACCTCTATCTACAGAGGGCTGGGGTGATATGAAAGAAAACAAATATATGTATGTGTATGTGTGTACACTGTACAGTATGTATATGTATGTATGTATATATATATATGCATGTGTATATGTGTGTATATATAGATATATATAGCTTGTAAGGCCAGACTGCCTAGTAAGGACCTTGAGGTCTGTGTATCTATGTAGCTCGCTCTCTCTCTCTCTCTGTCCCTTCTTCTTCTTCCTCCTCCAAATTCTCATCGTACGTGGTATATATTTTTAGCAGCTGAAGATGAAGCCTTGGACTTTGATCTGAAGTGGGAATTGGAGTGGTATGTGTGAGCGAGAGAGAGAGAGAGAGAGAGAGTACTGGATGCGATAAGTGGACAAGAGGTGAATTAATGAGAGTAAAGGGAGCAAGCAGATGAGATAAACGAGAGAGAGAGAGAGAGAGAGAGATGATAGCCAGAGAGAGCATTACAATGGGTTACAAGTAATAGTCAGCCTTTCAAAATATTTATTGCTTTCCATTCCTGGGTCTGAAGGCCTAGGAGATAAGAAAGCTGGATGTGATGGAGATGAGCTGCTTGAGGAGTATAATTATGTGGAGTGATCCGTAGAGATAGATTGAGGAATGAAGAGGTACAGTCAACTCTTTTAATCCGCGGAGTCTCAGAGATTGTAGTTATGCAATTATACATGTTCAGGTTATTGTAGGAAACTGTATTGTATATATATTTATTGATTTATTCTTTTTCCACTTTGTATACTGTGAATATCTTATATACATACATTGTCTAAGCTTCAAATAAGCCTAAACGATATTCTGAGACTGCGGATTATACGAAATGACTTATGTAGGAGAGATTGAATTACAGGCTCACCATTGCTCACAAGGGAAACAATCGACACTCACATTAATAAATAAATGAGGCATGAGGTTTTTAAATCGCTAAAGTAACGGGGGAAGAACGTATTAAAATCTCAAAACGAATGGGTCTGAACATGAGGGAGAAGGGGGTCCATAAAAAATAGGATCTCTATGTAATCATCTACTACCATCCCTATAGCAGTTTAAGGGGGGATGGTTCGCTTTTCTGGACCCCCTTCTCCCTCGAGTTTAGCCCCATTAGGTTTGAGATCTTAAGACGTTCGGCCCATTAGTTTGGCGATTTTAACACCTTTCGTTCCATTTCGTTGTCAATGTTAAGACTTTTCGTTCCATTTATGTGTAGATTTTTTCCTAGCGAGCCTGTAATTTTAAGAGGAACCGGCCTTCGGCCGCTACATTGTTCTACCAAATAATGTACTAATATATCTTGAAAAGGGGTCTGGAGAGGGGGGGGGGCAATCTTTATTGGGGGTCTAGCAAAGAAACTAAATAATAAACGAATGAATCAATATAAAGACCAAAACATAATTATAGTCTAGCCAATATACTTAGGTCAAACATCTAGACAAAAAACTTCTAAAGTAATCGAGCTGATACTTTTACCATTTGGGATGAGTCGGCCAGGAAATAGTTGTGTAAATTAAAAGCCCGTTTGCTCTAGCCCCTTTTTGAGTTACCGAGGTTAATAGAGGTTACGATTTCTGGCCAACCTAGAATGAACGGACTATACTACCCCTTCAACCCATCCAGTACCATGACGTCTTTATACCTTAGATTCTGACTAAAATTTGATGATGTTATTCAGTTTAAGAAGGACCTACGTTGCTAAGAGGGTTTATTGAGACCGTATTTACCCATTTGAGTCGTATAGGTAGATTATAAACTAGAGAAAATCGTCTAATGGTAACCAGAATATGATACAAATTACATAATGGTGGTGAAGGGGTTAACCCGTCCAGTATCAGGGACGTCCTTTTCATCATATTCTGGCAACTGTTAGACGATTTTATTCAACTTAGCAATGTATTCAACTAGAAATAATAATAAAGCTTCAAGTTATCTCAATCGACCCTTTTAACTACCCCAGATCCTTCCTAAGCTGCATAATATCGTGTAAATATAGCTAAAATAAAATATGACACACGTCGCTGGCACTCGACGGGTTAACTTGGAGAGATGCCAAGTTAACAGGAAATTAATTCTCTGAACACTAGTAATCCCAGTCTTAAAGGTTAGGCTTACTCTGACAAGCTTCCAGCCTCCAGGGAGAGAGAGAGAGAGAGAGCGCGCGAGAGAGAGAGAGAGAGAGAGAGAGAGAGAGAGAGAGAGAGATAGATAGATAGATAGATAGATAGATAGAGAGAGAGAGATACTGTAAATCTGGATTAGCACACAAATAAAAAGAAAATTCTAAAAAGCATATCAAATAACATTATATCTACAAATCCTAAATGTAGTTGAACATCCGATGACACATTTAATTTATGTTTCCTGGCTGTCATTAGATAATTGTATACAGCTTAGGAAGGATCTGTGGGTATAATGAGGGTCAAGACTATCTCAATCGACCCTCTGATTTCCACATACCTTTCCTAATCTGAATAAAATCATCCAACGAGAGCCAGAAAACAGAAAAGAAATCCGTCATCGGATCTTCCCAAGGTTAAATAACGCACCTGTATTTCCTTAGCTGTTTTTGTTCCCACAGATCCTTCCTAAACTGTATACAATCGTCTAATGCTAGCCAGAAAAAGTTGTCATAATGTGTCATAATCTTCAAAGGGTTAAGGGTTTTGGGTTTATTTATTAGTTCATTTAGTTATGTATTTATTAGTGTTTTAAATTCCTCCGTAGACCTCCATCCAGCTAAACAAATTATCCAAGAGATCCCCCTTTGAGATAAATTTGTGCAGTTTTCGTTGGACAAATATTCCGGCCGAAGGCCAGTTTCTCCAAAGTTAGAGCCTCACTATCGCTCACCAGAGAAGAAAAAAATCGACCCCAAAATGACACGAGTGGTCTTGATATTGATAAAGAAATGGGAAAAAGGCCTTAAAATCAACAAACTAATGAGACGAAAAACGTCATAAACCTCAGCCTGGGGCTAAAGATGAGGAAGAAGATGGTTCCAGAAAAAGGTCACTCCTTCCCCCTTAATGATGCGTTTGTTTTCTTCTCCCAGGTGACGGGCGTGGTAGGACGGGCGGATCTGTTGGCTGCCCTGACTTTCCTAGCTGCCTTCACTGCGTATCATAGGTCAGTCCTGGTTCTTCTTCTTCTCCTTCTTCTTCTTCTTCTTCATCATCATCTTCTTCATCATCATCTTCTTCATCTTCTTCTTCTTCTTCATTTTCTTCTTTGTCTTCTTCTTGTGGTTGTTGTTGTTGTTGTTGTTGTTGATCTGTTGACTGCCCTGACTTTCCTAGCTGCCTTCACTGCGTAGTCCTGTCCTGTGGTCAGTCCTGGTGGTTGTTGTTGTTGTGTGTGTGTGTGCGTGTGTGTTTGTGTGTGTATGAGAGAGAGAGAGAGAGACTAAATATTTCATGCATACTATTTTTAATGCATTGACTTCCCCGGTTTCTATTTTTCGTTCTTTTTCACATTTTTACTTTTACAGAGTACGACACATATACATTGTTTCTTCATTTGAACAGTTTTGTTTTTATAATGAAGGTTTGTTTAATGCTAAAGATATATCCAGCAATGCATAATTTGTTCAATAATGAGTTACAAATATGAATAACCCAAGTCCTATGCTCAGTATTTAACACATCATTTCAGACACTCAAGCAGTCCATTCTTTTCAGTCAGTCAGTCAATCAAACAATCACCTAGTAATCCAGACAGTCAGTCAGGTTAGCAATAATACAAAAATATATACCTATTTCAACTTTCTTCATATCCCCCATCGCTTTTGGGTTTTTTTTTCATATTTGAAATCCGTCCAACAGTAATTCCATGCATTGTTGCCAGATATAGTGAATTGCACCAGCTATTTCGAATGTCTCTGCCTTTCGTACTTGGTTTGTGCCATTAAATAGTATCCCTGTACACATTCATCAGATTTATATATTGATGTAAATGTGTAAAAAATAACTGTAACTTAAAACATTATATATATATATATAATATATATATATGTATATATATATATATATATATATATACATATACTGCATCATTTTTGGTATTAAGCTTTATTTCTGCTTCCACAGGTCCATTTGCGCCGGAAACAGAAACTACAACAATATTTATAGTAGTAGGCGAGGCAGTAGAAGCAATAGTAGAGGGTATAGTAGTCATAGTAGTAATAGTGACAATAGTAGCACTGTTACTATTATTAGTGGTAGTAATAGTAGCAGCAGAAGTAGTAGTTGTAGTAGTAGCTGTAGTAGTAATTGCAGTAGTATTAGCTGTCTTAGTAGTAGTAGTAGTAGCAGTAGTAGTAGTAGTAGTGGGTATGGTAGCCGGGGTGAGCATTGTAGTGGTTGTAATAATAGTTATGGTAGTCGTACTGGTAACTATCCTAGCTGTGGTCCCTATCATAGTCAGAATTCATACACCAAAAGTATACATAAAAAATGCCACAAGACAAAGAATAGTAAAATAAATAACATGAATAGTAGCTTGAGTGGCTGTACTATGAGTTGTAAAGATAAGAATAGCAATAGTAGTAGTAGAAGTAGTAGTAATAGTAGCTGTAGGAGTGCTGATAGTACTAGTAGTGTTTGCAGTAATAACAATAGTGCAATCAGAATAACTAGCTCAAATACATGTAGCATTAATTTAGCCAATAAGAACAGCCTCACACATAACACCCATGATAATAACAATAGCAATAATATCAGCAGACAAAATAAAAGTGATAGTTTTCGTAACTACAGAACTACTCTACTTAATAACCATCATAATACTAACCACACAAGCCAAACCACCAATAACAATTACAATAAGATCGACAGTATAAGTAGAATTAAAAACAGTATAACAGGAAATAAGAGTAGTAGTAGTAGTAGTAGTAGTAGTGATGGTAATAGTAGTGGTAGATGGGCGTGTAGTGAGGTATGGTGGTTGAGATGGGCGTGTGTGTGGGTGGTGATGGGCGTAGGCTGCAAGGAAACAGCCCTGTCTGTGGTGGGCGTGTGTGTAGCCTGGGACATCATCATTAATACGCCCACACTCATCAGGTAAGTTATAATTCCAGTTTATTGACCCTGTCAAGATCAGATGACGTCTTTCTTGTCTGTTTCATGGCTATTATATATACAGTATATATATATATATATATGTGTGTAGAGAGAGAAAGAGAGAGACCTCAATATTGCATTCATACTATTCCAATTCAATCACTGACCGACTTTCTATTGTTCGTCCATTTTTCACATAGATTCACATTGACACAAAGTTTAGTTCTAATCCATGCCTATAATCTGTTTATTCTATGCTGTCGAAAAATTGGTTTGTTCTCATCTGAATTACTCTGCTATTACAACGTTTCTATTGTCATATTTTTTTTTTTTTTTTTTCCTGGGCGACCTTCTTCATGTTAGCGTCATTGGTAATGGGATTTTAAGACGTTCGATCCATTGGCTTAGCGATTTTACAAGTCACCTGGTTGAAAGTAATAAAGCCTCTCTCTCTCTCCCCACACAGGTACACTCATCAGGGCAGGTGGAACAAATGCATCCTGTCCTGTCTCACCCGGAGGATAGCCCAGATCATCACCTTGGTAAGTATGGTACCGTGTACAAATATATCTAGAAGGGGATCTCACGGATGTTTTCCTTATGTTTGATGGAGGTCTATGGAGGAAACTAAAAAAGAAAAAGAAATATATGAAATAATCGACCGAAAAATTAATCATCCCCCTCAATGATAGGGCCTAGGTTAATAGATTATATATATTTCAATGTAATATATTTGATATGGTTGCAGGCCGTTTTATTGCTTGTGGGTCGCCTACTACTGATGAAAGGTCCACCAGTGTTCTCCAAGCAGGACAACCCGGCAGCCTTCTCACCTAACCTCACTACCAGGTAAGCTTATTTAAAGGGGGTACAGGTGGCCACAGTAATTTGTATCACTCCAGGTTATCCCTCTCAGCCAACCTCACCACCAAGTAAGCTTAAACGGGGGTAGGTCTACAGTTGGCCACAGTAACCCCCCCGACTGTACCGGCGACGTCTTTTTATATTTTGTTCTGGAAACCTCACTTTTTCACCGAGCGCATCTCCCTGGTATAGGCCGCAAGGTTTATAAGATACTAGTTACTCCCTGTAGCTCTCCACTTGATATTAATTATGTCATATTTTCACACCCCCCTCCAGATCTTATATCATGGCTCCCCTCTCTCTCATTCCTGCCTCTTTGGTATCTCCATTGATCAGACGGTTGGAAATTTTCTCTTAACACACATTCTCTCTCTCACTCACTCACTCACTCTCACTCTCACTCTCTCTCTCTCTCTCTTAGTTACTAACCCATCTGTCCCCTACTAACTTCCTAATCCTGCCACGGACATTAGTTCCAGGGCAGTAGTTCCCTTTCCAATGTTCCCTTACCCACTCTAAACCACTGTTTGGACACTTGATCCTCAGTGTTTTGGAGGACAAGCAGCCTAGAAGAGTCACTAGACCTGTTGTTGCTTGATTTCCTTTGTACTCCTTTGTACTCCTTTGGACTCTCTCTCTCTCACACACACACACACACACACACACCCCTATATATATATATTATATATATATATATATATATATATATATATATATATATATATATATATATATATATATATAATATATATATATATATATACAGTATATATATATATATATATATATATATATATATATATATATATATACATACATATACTCTTATCTGTATCAATCTTTTCCATACAATATTTAGTCACAGTTCAACCAAAGGCTATATCTGAGGCAATGTACGATCTCACTTTAAGGCAGAAACATATACGATTTGTACATACACCACTTCCCTTCGCTACACTGAAAAACTCATCGAAAAACAACAAAACAACTCATGCAAACAATCTCCCCCTCGCACTTTTGT
>CM064575.1:2939281-3095393 GCA_032716605.1 Paralithodes platypus
CACAAATCGGCCAAAAAGTGAACCATCCCCCCTTGAGACGCATTTGTTTTATTAGTAGTAGATTTTTGTCTTGATAGAGTCAAGGTCCATAGATGTATCTATGGACCTTGGATAGAGTAATGGTTAGTGCGCGGAATTTCGGTGTGAGTATCTTAGGTTCGAACCCTTGGAGTGCCACATGTATTCATTAGTTTCATTAATTAGGTATATTTGTAAGTTAATTGGTGGGTTGGTGATAATATGAAATTATTATATATATATATTCTTATTATTATTACGGTAATGATTTTATTAGTATTTTCTTTATTTATTTTATTCCCTAGACCTCCATCAAGCTTTAAAAAATACCCTCAAGACCCCCGTTAGAGATACATGTGAACGGTATATTTTCGATGGAAAATAGTCCTGACTGAACGCCGATTTCTTCTACGTTACGTTACCTGTATCGCTCAACCAGAAAATAATCGACACCAGAATGGGATGAAGCGCCTATTTCTCCACAAATTAACAGGGTGAAACGTCTTAACCCTTCCATATACCGGGGGGCATAATTATAGCCCAACTGTATTATGGTTCGGCACCACTGGTGAGAACGGTTCTGCGCGGCCTATTTAATGGCTAACTCAGCTAAACTCGCACATATTTTACCGTACCGTACCGTATGGCGCGGCAAAGAGAAGACAGAATGAGACCACAGTTTTAAATCCTAACCTAACCTAACCTAACCTAACCTAACCTAACCTAACCTAACCTAACCTAACCTAACCTAACCTAACCTAACCTAACCTAACCTAACCTAACCTAACCTAACCTAACCTAACCTAACCTAAAACGTTCTCACCAGTGGTGCCGAACCATAATACAGTTGGGCTATATGCCACCGGGGGTTGCCATTTAGTATTCAGAAATATAATTATATTAAGCTCATAATTACCAGTACCTCTCCATAATTAGTGTTCAGCCCACAGCTCGCTCTGAGACAACTACCGGTACTTAATAAAATACCTCCTAGACCCCCTTTCAAGATAAATTTGTACATTTTTCGGTAGAAAAATTTCACGGCCGAAGGCCGGTTCCTTCTGAAATTACAGGCTCGCTTACGCTCGCCAGGAAAAAATCGACACCTAAATGGCACGAAAGGTCTAAATATTAACCAAGAAATGGGGCGAAAGGTCTCAAAATCGCCAAACTAATGGAACGAACGTCTTAAAACCTCAAAACTAATATGCTAAACATGAGGGAGAAGGGGGACCATCAAAAGCGAGTAGTGCGGTACCCCTTAACACAACAACCCAAGAGCAAGTGTTGTATTGTGTAGGAAAACAAAAGTAAACATACAAAGAAATACAAGTTAAATACAGTCGATAGAAGTGAAGTATAGTCGTCTAAAAAAAATTGTGTCCGAAGAGTAAGTGTTCTAATGTAGGATAACCCGTAGCATTGGTTAAACATACAAAGATACAAATTAAATAACGTTGTCTAATGATAACCAGGACTGTGGATACAAAAACAAACTCAAATCTGGTTAAACATCCCAAGAGCGAGTGTTGTATTGTAGGATAACACGTAACATTATTAAACATACCGGTACCTTATAAATAAACATAAATTAAATAAAGTCGTCAAATGATAACCAGGATACAGAAAGAAAAACATCTGGTTAAACCATAATATACATCCCCAGCAAGGTGTCAAACGAAAGCCAAGTCCATTATTATTTAGTCTTTATTAGTGTAAATGTAAAAATAAAATTGTGGTTTATAGTTCAAAATGATGTCTTTAGAAGTGATAAAATGGCCAAAACAACGCTATTTCAGGTTAAATTTAATGTATTCCTTCTCATATTCATTCAAGTCTTCAAACAAAATTGCCCAGGTTTGACACCATTCCCCAGAGCGAGTGTTGTAAAGTAGGATAATATATACATGTAGACGACAGGAAGCCCTCTTTATAAAGATAGTGGGGTGGACTGTTTAGAGGGGGTTTGTTGGTCTTGCCTTGTCCACTCACTCGCTCTCAGTAGCTCTCAGTAGCTGTAGCTCTCTCTCTCTCTCTCTCTCTCTCTCTCTCTCTCTCTCTCTCTCTCTCTCTCTCTCTCTCTCTCTCTCTCTCTCTCTCTCTCTCTCCTCTCCTCTCTCACTCTCTCTCTCTCTCTCTCTCTCTCTCTCTCTCTCTCTCTTTCTTTCTTCCTCTCTCCCCTCCCATCTCTCTCTCTCTCTCTCTCTCTCTCTCTCTCTCTCTCTCTCTCTCTCTCTCTCTCTCTCCTCTCTCTCTCTCTCTCTCTCTCTCTCTTCTCTCTCTCTCTCTCTCTCTCGCTCTCTCTCTCTCTCTCTCTCTCTCTCTCTCTCCTCTCTCTCTCTCTCTCTCTCTCGCTCTCGCTCTCGCTCTCGCTCTCTCTCCTCTCTCTCTTCTCTCTCTCTCTCGCTCTCGCTCTCTCTCTCTCTCTCTCTCTCTCTCTCTCTCTCTCTCTCTTTCCTCTACTCTCTCTCTCTCTCTTCTCTCTCTCTCTCTCTCTTTCTCTCTCCCTCTCTCTCTCTCCTTATCTTTCTCCTCTCTCTCTCTCTCTCTCTCTCTCTCTCTCGCTCTCTCCTTATCTTTCTGCTCGCTCTCTCTCTCTCTCTCTCTCTCTCTCTCTCTCTCTCTCTCTCTCTCACTCTCTCTCTATCCTCTCTCTCTCTCTCTCTCTCTCTCTATCTCTCTCTCTCTCTCTCTCTCTCTCTCTCCCTCTCTCTCTCTCTCTCTCTCTCTCTCTCTCTCCTTCCAGTGTCGTACAGCTTAGACATACTTAACGAACCTCCCTTTTTTGCTTATAATTATATAAACAGCATTTGCGAGGCCCAACAACATTCTCACCTCAACCTTCGCACGTACTTGTTAAGTCTCGCAATGTCTATGCAGGACATACGTGATTTCGAATTAACCCTTTCAAGCTCCAATACGCGTTTCTGTTCTGTTTCTGGCTACTATTAGACGATTTTGTTCAGATTAGTAACGGTATACGGAAGTCAAAAGGTTGGTTGAGATAGTATTTACCCTTTAAATACCCACAGATCCTTCCTAAGCTGCATAAAATCGTCTAATGTTAGCCAATATAAACTGCTAAAACGCGTCAGAGCTTCAAAGGGTTAATAATATATCAGCGGCTGCAATAGCTTATAATCTTACTGAAGCGCCTTTCCAAACTATAAAATGTCCACCTAGACCCTCTTTAAGGTAAATGTCCACCTAGACCCTCTTTAAGGTAAATGTCCACCTAGACCCTCTTTAAGGTAAATGTCCACCTAGACCCTCTTTAAGGTAAATGTCCACCTAGACCCTCTTTAAGGTAAATGTCCACCTAGACCCTCTTTAAGGTAAATGTCCACCTAGACCCTCTTTAAGGTAAATGTCCACCTAGACCCTCTTTAAGGTAAATGTCCACCTAGACCCTCTTTAAGGTAAATGTTTATATTTGTTGATAGAAGACTGTCCTAGCCGAGCCGAAGGCCAAATTCCTTTTAAGTTGCAGGATCGTTATCGCTCGCCAAGAAAATAATAGTCACCTGATTTGGGTGAAACGTCTTGTAATCTCCAAACTAATGGGGTGAAACGTCTTAAAATGTCCAAAATGGGATGAAACAGAGGAAGTTAAAAAATAACCTCTCGAACCAAATAGGGTTAAGGTGCGAATTCATTCACATCGATTGTTGCAAAGAAAATAATACCCTTCGCTCGCTACAAGAGGGGCCAAGAACAATTATGGCGTTACTTGTACAGCTACTGCCATATGTTCGTGAGCGCTTGCCATTGTTTTTATGCAAATAGACTATATCGATCTGGGTTGATGTTCAGAGCAAATCAGCTACATAATTATAAATACATGTTAAGTAGTTACAATTATATAGCTGACTTGATCTGAACATCAATCTAAAGGGATATACTGCATACAGAAAATTACAAGAGGTTATGATTTATGAACATTTGTTAGTATATACGGTACAGTATATATATGGGTGCATGTGTGGTTCGAGCCCAGCTGAGTATATACGGTACAGTATATATGGGTGCATGTGTGGTTCGAGCCCAGCTGAGTATATACGGTACAGTATATATATGGGTGCATGTGTGGTTCGAGCCCAGCTGAGTATATACGGTACAGTATATATATGGGTGCATGTGTGGTTCGAGCCCAGCTGAGTATATACGGTACAGTATATATGTGGGTGCATGTGTGGTTCGAGCCCAGCTGAGTATATACGGTACAGTATATATATGGGTGCATGTGTGGTTCGAGCCCAGCTGAGTATATACGGTACAGTATATATATGGGTGCATGTGTGGTTCGAGCCCAGCTGAGTATATACGGTACAGTATATATATGGGTGCATGTGTGGTTCAAGCCCAGCTGAGTATATACGGTACAGCATATATATGGGTGCATGTGTGGTTCGAGCCCAGCTGAGTATATACGGTACAGTATATATATGGGTGCATGTGTGGTTCGAGCCCAGCTGAGTATATACGGTACAGTATATATATGGGTGCATGTGTGGTTCGAGCCCAGCTGAGTATATACGGTACAGTATATATATGGGTGCATGTGTGGTTCGAGCCCAGCTGAGTATATACGGTACAGTATATATATGGGTGCATGTGTGGTTCGAGCCCAGCTGAGTATACAAACATTTAGTAGGTCACGTATATTTGAGATATACTTAAAATATAAAGGTAACCGTTCAAAACATCAATTTCATGTCCTCAGTCACCAACTTATAACTGTCCTCGTGGTGCAATGCATAAGTGTGTTGATTTTCGGTGTGAGCATCCTAGGTTCGAATCCCCGGACTGCCACATGTGTTTGTTAATTTCATTAATCGAGTTTAGGAGTAAAGTTGGTTGGTGGAGAGAACATAATAATTAATTCAGGTTCAGTAGTACGGTAGTTTATCGAGAGGCCTTCCCTAGGGTTAAGTGCCCCATTAATTACTATTTCCTTTCACCTATACATAGCCTCCGATAGTGCAGTTGGGATATTGTACATGCTTAGATTGGTATGCAGGATTCGAAACTGCATAATAAATCGTAGGCTTGTGCAGTATTCTTTAACTGTCCTCGTGGTGCAATGCATAAGTGTGTTGATTTTCGGTGTGAGCATCCTAGGTTCGAATCCCCGGACTGCCACATGTGTTTGTTAATTTCATTAATCGAGTTTATCCTTGGCAATTCGGATCTGTAAGCTTCTCAATTCAGGTTACGTCGGATTTCAGGCAACTATAATAACTTACTGTGTCTAGTTGCCGGTTTAACAGTGCAAAAAAAAAAAAAAAAAAAAAAAAAAAAAGTGTTGTTCCAAAACGGTTGGCTATCGAAAGTTGCCAGAATAAATAAGGTGTGAATCCGCCTCTAAGGTTCAGACAGGTGTTAATATAAGAACATAAGAAAATGGGAGTCTGCAGAAAGCCGATTGGCCTAAGCAAGGCAGATCCCTGTCCCACACAACCCCAATTCAATTACAAAGCCCAATTATAGGCTCAACACTCTAATACCCTGAGGATCATCTTACCAAAACGGTTAGAGATTAACGCAGGATTATGGGGGTCTGCGGAGCGCTGATTGGCCCAACCCGGCTGATCCCCCTTCACACCCAACCCTTCTCGTCCATATGCTTATCCAATTTTATCTTAAAGCTCCCTACCGTTTTAGATCCCACTATAGCACTTGGTAGTCCATTCCACCCATCTACAACTCGGTTACCAAACCAATATTTGCCTATATCTTTTCTAAAACGAAATTTATCTAATTTGAAACCATTGGTACGAGTTCTTTCGCTATCACTGAGCTTTAGTACATTTGTCATGTCCCCTTTGTTAATCCCACTAACCCACTTGAACACCTCTATCATATCCCCTCTAACTCTGCGTCTCTCTAACGAATGTAAACCTAATTTCTTCAACCTTTTCTTCATACGGAAGATTTCTAATATTATGGATCATTTTTGTCATTCTACGCTGTACTCTCTCCAATGAATCTATGTCCATTCTGTAATAAGGACACCAAAATTGGACAGCATAATCCATATGGGGTCTCACTAATGACAAGTAAAGTTTTAAGATAACATCAGCAGTTCTGTTACTCACACTCCTAGAGATGAACCCGAGAATCCTGTTTGCCTTATTACGAACGCTTATACACTGTTTTCTAGGCTTCAAATCATTGCTAACAAACACACCTAGATCATTCTCGCAGTCTGAATTTTCTAATTCTAAATTAGCTAGTTTATATTTAACATTTGTTTGCATCTTCCCTATCTTTAATACCTTGCATTTGTCAATGTTAAACTTCATCTGCCAATTTACTGACCATTCATGTAAGGTATCTAGATCCCTTTGGAGGCACTCTATATCGCTATCTGAATCAATTGATCTCCCCATTTTAGTATCGTCTGCGAATTTACTTATCCTACTAGTTATACCTAAATCTAGGTCATTTATGTATATAAGAAACAACAGGGGACCTAATACCGATCCCTGGGGGACACCACTTTTGACTGCTCCCCACTCTGACTTGGTACCATTTATGCTGACTCTCTGTTCCCTACCAATTAGCCATGACCTAATCCATCCCAACAACGATCCTCCTATTCCATGTGCCTCAACCTTTCTCATCAATCTCTCATGAGGGACTCTGTCGAAAGCTTTACTGAAATCTAAATATATATCATATGACTTGTCACTATCTACTGCTTCATATACCGGTACCTCTGAGAAAAAGCTAAGCAAATTAGTAAGGCAAGAACGTCCATGAGTGAATCCATGCTGAGAAGAAATTATTAAGTTAAATTTTTCTAAGTGGCTTCTAATTTTCCTAGCAATAATAGACTCAAGCAACTTTCCTATGATTGATGTGAGACTAATGGGACGGTAGGGTAATTGGATGCTATCGATTTATCCCCTTTTTTGAAGATCGGAACTACATTTGCAAGCTTCCAAGCTTCTGGAACTAAACCTGTTTCTAATGACTTGTTAAATAAAAATGCTAATGGGCTACTTAACTCATCTCTGCATTCTTTTAATACTCTAGCATATACCTCGTCAAGACCAGGCGATTTTTGAGGTTTCAGTCTGTCAATTTCCTTAACACCTTATTGGCGGGCTAGGCGGTCTATTTATATGTACCGCCCAGCGGGGTGTTTTTAGCCAAAATAGGGCTGTTTACGTGATCATTTTCATGCCTAAATAAGACCCAGAGCGTAAAACAAGCATCTATCCCTTAAAGGGCATAAACAGAGCTTTCCAATGACACCACAACGATCCTTGTATGACCGCTAGTTTTCTTGCAACAACCGCGCAACACGAGTGCAAAAACCATGTAATTCGGTACTTTCCCCATACATTTATTATGTTCCGTCCAACAACCAACCATACTCCTAAAATCGATTAATGAAATTTACAAACACATGTGGCAGTCCGTGGATTCGTTTCAGTATGTAGCGAGTGTGAGAGGGTGGAGGAGGGTGGGATTCGTGTCAGTAGGCCCGCCGCGGTGGTCTGGAGCAGTCATACGCTCGCTTCTCTCCTGCCACCACTTGTCTCTCTCTCTCAGCAACATTACGTGCTGAAATTGCCACACGACCTATGTCGCGCGCCGCCACATAGTCCAAATTTATTTAATTCGACTTATGTTGCGCGCCGCCAATAGAGGGTTAACCACATAATTTCTACTTATACTAACTGTACTTAACATATTTTCTATACTATCACTATATACCATATTGACTTCTGGAATCTGTGCCAAATTTTCATTAGTGAAAACGGAAAGAAACTGACTATTTAATGTACTGCACATTTCTAAATAATTTTCTATTATTTCTCCTATTGAAGTTTTTAGGGGGCCTATTACATCTCTAACTTTAGATTTATATAGTTGGTAAAAAGCTTTAGGGTTATTTTTTGAGTCACTGGCTATCCTTATTTCATATGTGAGGTTTATTCATGTCGCTTTCCATTATAAACCATTTAATTTCACCCCATGTTGGAGTTGTCTTTAATAACTCTCTCTCTTTATATATATATACATATATACCGGTATATAATTATATATATATATATATATATATATAAATATATATATATATATATATATCTACCTACCTACCTATGTTCACCTATGTGGAGTTCGCCACTCTTGCTAGTGGCACCGAAGAGCGCACCGCCCTTCGTTGATGTTTGAGAATTGGTGCAGCAAACTATTCGAAGAGGTGGAGCGCACCCTTGTGAAGATGGGTTCGTCCGGCACTTTTTGTAGTTCGACATCGAGAGCTCTCTTGAAACTGTCTAACGAGACACCTCTCATGTAGACCTCTCACTCGCCGCGGGAGTTTGTTGAAGAGACGCTCCTCTATGTGATAACCAGCCCTCTCGCAGAGAGCCCATAGCCCCCGATTTATCATAAGAACGTAAGAAAATGGGAGTCTGCAAAAAGCCGATC
This sequence comes from Paralithodes platypus, assembly GCA_032716605.1. Lineage (NCBI taxonomy): Eukaryota > Metazoa > Arthropoda > Malacostraca > Decapoda > Lithodidae > Paralithodes > Paralithodes platypus. The sequence continues at coordinate 2,947,748 of CM064575.1, forward strand.
GGCCCATACAAGGCAGATCCCTGTCACACCCAACCCCAATTACAAGGCCCAATTATAGACCCATCTCACTAATACCTTGAGTACTGACTCCACCAAAATGGTCAGAGATTAACACAAGATTACGGGGGTCTGCTGAGCGCCGATTGGCCCACACCTGGTAGATCCCCCTCACACCCCAACCCATCTCGTCCATATGCCTATCGAATTTTATCTTAAAGCTCCCTATCGTTCTTGATCCCACTATATCACTTGGTAGCCTATTCCACCCATCTACAGTTACCAAACCAATATTTGCCTATATCTTTTCTAAAACGAAATTTATCTAATTTGAAACAATTTGTACGAGTTATTTCGCTATCACTGAGCTTTAGTACATTTTTCATGTCTCCTTTATTAATTCCACTAACCCACTTGAATACCTCTATCATGTCACCTCTAACTCTGCGTCTCTCTAACGAATGTAAGCCTAATTTCTTCAACCTTTCTTCAGACGGAAGATTTCTAATATTATGGATCATTTTTGTCATTCTACGTTGTACTCTCTCCAATGAATCTATGTCCATTCTGTAATAAGGACACGAAAATTGAACAGTATAATCCATATGGGGTCTCACTAATGACAAGTAAAGTTTTAAGATAACATCAGCAGTTCTGTTACTCACACTCCTAGATATGAACCCGAGAATCCTGTTTGCCTTGTTACGAACGCTTATACATTGTTTTCTAGGTTTCAAATCATTGCTAACAAACACACCTAGATCATTCTAACAGTCTGGGTTTTCTAATTCCATATTAGCTAGTTTATATTTAAAATTTGTATGCATCTTCCCTATCTTTAATACCTTGCATTTGTCAATGTTAAACTTCATCTGCCATTTTACTGACCATTCGTGTAAGGTATCTAGATCCCTTTGCTAACTGAATCAATTTTTCTCCCCATTTTGGTATCGTCTGCAAATTTGCTTATCCTACTAGTTATACCTAAATCAAGGTCATTTATGTATATAATAAACAACAGAGGACCTAATACGGATCCCTGGGGGACACCACTCTTGACTGACCCCCATTCTGACTTAGTACCATTTATGCTGACTCTCTGCTTCCTACCAATTAGCCATGACCTAATCCATCCTAACAATGCCCCACCTATTCCATGTGCCTCAACTTTTCTCATCAATCTCTCATGAGGGACTCTGTCGAAAGCTTTACTGAAATCTAAATATATAATATCATATGACTTGTCATTATCTACTGCTTCATATACCTCTGAGAAAAAACTAAGCAAATTAGTAAGGCAAGAACGTCCCTGAGTGAATCCATGCTGAGAAGAATTGATTAAATTAAATGTTTCAAAGTGGTTTCTCATTTTCCTAGCAATAATTGACTCTAGTAGCTTTCCTATGATTGAAGTGAGACTAATGGGACGGTAATTGGATGCTATTGATTTATCACCTTTTTTGAAACTCGGAACTACATTTGCAAGCTTCCAAGCTTCTGGAACTATACCTGTTTCTAATGAATTGTTAAAAAGAAATGTTAATGGGTAACTTAACTCATCTCTGTATTCTTTTAATACTACTCTAGCATATACCTCATCGGGACCAGGCGATTTCTGAGGTTTCAGTCTGTCAATTTACGCACATCATTTCTACTTATAGTAACCGTACTTAAACCTATTTTCTTGGGGATCTCGCATTCCCAGCCTCTCCTATCATTGAATTTCATTGCTATTGGTGTAGCCTATGTAGATTTGGTACAAAACCCTCTGCGATTTTCAACGTATATATTATTAAGTATCGTTCCCTTCTACGTTCCAACGAATATAGTTTGAGTGATTTTAAGCGATCCCAATAGTGTAACTGTTTTACTGAGTTTATATGTGAGGTGAAGTTCCTTTGACCTTTGTACACTTTCTAAGTCATTAATTTCACCTAATTTGTATGGGGATGTTAATACGTTACAGTATTCTAGCCGCGGTAGCACCAGGGATTTGAAGAGTGTTATCATAGGCAATTCACCGCGAGTTCTAAATGTTCGTAGAATCCAACCTGTTAGCCGTTTCGCAGTTGCAACTTTGACCTGGTTATGTTCTTTGATCCCATATTTTCAGACATTATCACCCCAAGGTCTTTCACATTGTCTTTACGTTCTATTATGCGATTGGATTATGTTATGTAACTTGTGCTCTCTTTAACGAAATCCTTATCTCCGTATCGTATTAATTGAAATTTGTCTTCATTAAATTGCATGTTATTTTCCCTGGTCCACTGGAACACCTATTTATGTCCTCTTGCATATATATATATATATATACCGGTATATATATACAAACGAATTAACATAGGCCTACCGGTACTCATTTTTACTGAGTGTTTGGGAGTCAGTACCGGTATGTTTAGAAACAGCTGTTGATGGCTATAAAAGTTAAAACCAAAACGAAAAATAAATCAATTCACAAATAATAGTTTTTATATACTTGTTACCCATATAGGCATATGCTTAATTCGAAAGCAGCGAAAGCTTGGGGGGGGGGGGTTATAATTAATTATATCGTAGGTTGTCAATTATTTCTACCGGTATCCCCTTATATTATTTTACCATAGCCTATTATTAAAACAACATTCAATCCCACTCTCCAATCACTGGCATAATGTTATATATATATATATATATATATATATATATGTGTGTGTGTGTGTAAGGTATAATATAAGTTTTTATTATTGCAAGGTATAGGCCTAACCTTATAAGAATAATTTTTCCTACTGCAGAATAATCATAAGGTCATTAGCAAAAATAATACATAGGCTACCAAGTCTGGACTGTGCTGGACAGTCCATATGCATTATGCAATAACCAGCATGTACAGTATGATAATCATGTTAGATATAGGCTATTGTAGCATAAAATAGATACGAATTTAATATGCAAAGAAGCTACTTATCAGATCATCTACAATCACAAGATAATTAGAATATGCAATAGCAATCTTTATCCCCTCCTGTACCAGCGACGTCTGTTATATTTCATTGTACTGTAGCTACCGTATATTTTGACGATTGTATGCAGATTGTGAAGGATCTATGGTAATTGATTGAGATAGTTCGAAGCCTTATTATTGATATACAGTAGATCCTCCCTAAACTGAATAAAATGGATGTAGGCTAGTAACCAGAATAATACAAAATGTTGATGGTACAGAAAGGGTTAAAAACAAACCCGTTGGACATAAGTTACGCATTACATGAGCAAAGCAGCTAGCTTAGCCTACTCACCTTCAGAGGGTCGACAAGGTAGGAAGGAGGAAGAGGGGGTGTGGGTGGCGAAGCGAAGACTAGCACATACTTCATTTACCTCCTCTCTTGTGCCTTCTCTTCTTCTTTTAACACTAGCAAAGGCATTCTGAATCACGGTGGGAGAGGGTGATCGTGGGTGGGAGAGTTGAGAATGATGGGGGATGAATAGCGAATGAGAGATATCACACGTAACTAAACCATGTCCATATTTCTCCGCCTCCTACTGATTCACGATTCACTTCCTCTTACAAAGTTGCTCCCTAGTAACCCCTTCCTTCTCGTCCACTAACCCCCTTATTAAAGCCAAAGAGAAATGAATGGATAGGGGCAGGCTTAATGGGAGTTCCGTATAACGAGGTGAAATGGTCTTCCCTCTCTCTCTCTCTCTTCTCTCCTCTACTCCCACCACCACTACCATTGACCATGCTACCCCGTTCAGACCCTTTTCTCTCCCTCTCTTGCTCGGCTGTCTTCCTTAGCAACTGTCACTGGGATGCTGCTTCGTCGATAACAGCCCCGAAAGCAGAGGTGAGTTTCTGTGATCAAGAATGCATCGGGGGATAATTTTAGAAAGGGCAGGTTTGTTCCAATGCGTACACACAGTAACTCAATCCCCTCTAGTTACATTACTGTTATTTTATCATGTCAGTCGGTGCTTAGACTATCAAACGTACACTATTCAACGTTAAGTTAACCGCTATAGGCACATTCACTGTCAGAAAATAATAGAAAATCACTAAAAGTCCAAGCTCGAAATCGTCGACTCTACCCCACACAGAGTAGCCTAGGTGAGATCTGGGCTTCTACCTTCCACTATTTCACCACTAGCCCTTTCCAATTACACAAACTGGTGGTCAGAAGAGTTCACCGTACTGTTCCCGAGTGTGTGGAGTGAGGCTGTGAGGCTATGAGACCCGCGTGTGAGGAGTGGGGAAAAGTGGAGATAACTGCAACCCCGACCCTACCACACACCTCCCTCCTGGCAGACTATCAACAAACACCGTATTATTGACACGGCGGCCGCTGGCAACTTTACCCGGGAGAGGGTTGCCGGCGCTTTTCTTTTCTTCCACCCCGGTGTTTATCAATAGTATTTTTGTCTCATTATAATAATAATAATATAATATAATAATTATTATACATGATAATATACTTATGTTCTATCGTTCGGTGAGAACATATTACAGTGATTAATCATATGGCTTACGGACCACTATGCACGTATAGCCATCAGTATGTACCGCTCAGTAGTAGCAGGTTAGTACCTCTCCGCACCCCAGTCGGGTACTGAAGGGTACTAAATACAGGTCCTTTCTTATACGCTACCTGCCTTGCAGATTGCATCACTCCGCAATAGTACGGAAGGGTAATAAATACAGCAGTCCTTTATTATACGCTACCTGCCTTGCAGATTAGAGCCTGGATACGTAAATGCACAATAAATATATGATTATAGCCTTGTAATTCGTGATTGTATATAACTTTGTATGTAAGGGTGACGAATAAAATAAGGCGTAAGGACATACGAAAATGAGTGCAGAAAGCCGATTGGCCCACACAAGGCAGATCCCTCTCACACCCAACCCTAATTTTAAGGCCTAATTATAGGCCCAGCTTACTAAGACCGTGAGGACCGACCTCACCAACACGGTCAGAGGTCAGAAAACAGGGTCTGCAGAGCGCCCATTGGCCCACACCCGACAGCAGATCCCCTTCACTCAACCCATCTCGTCCATATGCCTATAACATAAAAAAATGGGAGTCTGCAAAAAGCCGATCGGCCCACACAAGGCAGATCCCTGTCACACCCAACCCCAATTACATAAGAACATAAGGTCATAAGATCGCGGGAAACTGCATATGGCCATGCGGCCCACATGAGGCAGCTCCCATTCACTAATCTAATTTTATCTTAAAACTCTATCGTTCTTGATCACACTATAGCACTTGGTAGCCTATTCCACCTATCTACAACTCTGTTACCATGTCCCCTTAATCCCACTAACCCACTTAATTTAAACACCTCTATCATATCCCCTCTAACTCTACGTCCCTCTAACGAATGTGAACCTAATTTCTTCAACCTTTCTTCATATGGGAGATTTCTAATATTATGGATAATTTGTTTCATACTAAAAAGTCCAAGTATGGGCTGTCTAACTTGGAGGGGGGGGGGGGGGACAAAACCAATGCCGCTTAAAACCTATTCTGGCATCCCTTACTATGCATGCCAAATATGTCCATCTTGAAAACTGAGGGACTTGGGGGGGGGGGGTTCCCCGCTCCCCCCACTTATAACCTATTCTGGCAACCCCTTAGTATGCATGCCAAGTATGGGCTCTCCATCTTGAAAACAGGGAGTTATTGAGGGCTCCGCCTCCCGCCCTCCCCTTAAAACCTGTTCTGGTATCCCCTTAGTATGCATGCTAAGTATGGGCTCTTCATCTTGAAAACTGAGGGAGTAGTTTGTGAGCAAACACAGACAGACAGAACACTCACATAAAGTAACCTTTATTAGTAGATATCTATCTATATATCTATCTATCTATCCATCTCTCTCTCTCTCTCTCTCCCTCTCTCAAAAATTACCAGGTAAAATTGCATAATGCAATGCAATTGACACATTCAAAAGGAGGATAAAGAACATAAGAAAATGGGAGTCTGCAAAAAGCCGATCGGCCCACACAAGACAGATCCCTGTCACACCCAACCCCAATTACATGTACATAACAACATAAGGTCATAAGGATAGACATCCATTTCGAAGAGGCTTTGAGTATTTTAGGTAAAAGAAAAGGAAATAATAGCAATAATAAAATGTTGGGTTAAGCGTCAATAGTATACAATATTTCTCAACTTTCTTCAATTTCCCAGTAGAAATGTTCTCATTCTGCTGGGGGCCTTGTTCACCCAACTATATTTCATGAGGGTGTGGTGGGTGGGGAGAGAGCCTTCTTCTGTTCTGCCTTTACCATCTACTTTGTAGCAACTATCATCTTGTAATTGAATATGGACGGCCTAGTAGGGACCGCAAGGTCTGTGCAGTCTGTGTACTTATGTAACACTATGTAACTCTAATAATTAAATAATATACTGTATACGTCACATAAGGATTAAAGACGATTGCATGAATGAAACTACAATATCGCATATAGCTAATATATATGTTAAAGAAAAATTCATACAGGAATAGTTATGCGTATAGTATATGTAATACGTATAAATATATTCAAATAATGACTATATGACACAATCACAAGCATTTCGTGATCACAAACAGAACAATAATAATTATCAGAGAGAGAGAACAAAATATTAATAATGTAAATAATAATAGCAATGATAATATTAACAATAATGATAACTATATAGATAATAACAACAATAGACAAAATAATAATAACGCTAATATAAATAATAATAATAATAGTAATAATAATAATAAAAATAATAATTGACTATTAATTATAATAATAATAGCAACAATAATAATAATAAAATTATAATACAAACATATAAAGTAAATATATGAATATAATATATGAAATATCGATTCCCAGAACCAAGGCAGCAAATCCTTCCAAATCGACCTTTTTAGTCGGCACCTACCAAATAGTGAGTCGCGGCATTAAACCTCTCAGACCGAGCAGCCCTCTCCTATGAAGCTCTGAACCTGAAAATCGCGCTGTGAACTATTTGGCTTTGTCTTAGGTTCTGGACTCACTCTCTCTCTTTCTCTTTCTCTCTCTCTCTCTCTCTCTAAATATATATATATATATATATATATATATAAGAAGGGAAATGTTTGGTCCATAAATAATTACTGTTTATCTATCTATCTATTGTATCTATCTACCAATATATCTATCTATCTATCTATCTATCTTTCTATCTATCTATATGTTTACCCATCTATCTATGACCTAGACAGCCTCAAACTTTGTGTCCAGGAATTTTGCCCGCAACGTCATTGTTTCAATTTTCCTAGCGAGTTTTACTATATATATATATATATATATATATATATATATATATATGGAGTACATTGGCCTGATGAAGCTATATGCGAACCGTTGTCAACAATGTGCTCCTCCTCATATGGTGTTTATTATATAATATGTTGTCTGTTTTTATAAGTATACGGTGTTTTTATCAGGTTCTCAATGTTTGTTATGTAGAGTTTTTTCCTTCTTTTGTTGAAGTGTGACTAATGTTTTCCTTTTTCACAGGAGGAGGAGGATACATGACGAAGAAGAGGAAGAGTACAAAGGAGAACCAACAGGAAAAGAAGGGAGAGGATGAAAAGGAAGAAACGAATAGCTAAAAACATGATCATTATCAGGAGAAATGCCTCGTATAATAAATGGATAATCAATAGTCTGTTCATTGTGACACCCTACCTAGTCCATTGTAAATCAGGAAGGGCTGGAGCAAATGGGCTCTAAACGCGATCCACACCTATTTATTGAATATAATTATCAGCTCCATTGTGCAGGTAGTTGGTCTATGTGTGTGGTGTGTGTGTGTGTGAGAGAGAGAGAGAGAGAGAGAGTTGAAGTTGAGAGATACATAAATAGATTTACACTTAAATATATAGATAGATCGAGAGAGAGAGAGAGAGAGATGAGTAGTTTGTGAGATAGATAGATAAATAGATGCGTACATAGATATATAGATAGACAGATAGATAGTGAGAGCGAGAGTAATTAGCTTGAGATAGATTGATAGATAGATAAATAAATAGATAGATAGATAGTGAGGGCGAGAGAGAATATATGAGTAGTTTGTTTGTGATTTGACTGATTTCTAGACTCAGCATTAACACTATATGATCTGATGTATTAGTTTTTTGTTATGATAGTTTGTCGTCATATTATTGTGGATTGAGGAATTTGAGGGTATATAGCCTAGCCTAAGTGAAATAACAGAAAAGCATTCTCACCACCACAGCCAACATACCGAGATCCCCACCACCACCTCCACCACCATCACCAACACTACCACCACAGCCAACATTGAAATAATGGGAAAACTCACCACCACCACAGCCACCATACTGAGACCTCCACCTTTACCTTCACCACCACCACCACCTCCACCAACAATGTTGCCACACCACCACCACAGCCAACATACCAAGATCACCACCTATAGCTTCTCACCACCACCACCACAGCCAACACCTCTAACAATAACAGAGAAACAGTTACCCAAGCATTCACCACCACCAAGCCGTTTTCTCTCTCTATCACACCTCCCCCGCATCAGAGAAAACGTCGACTCAAGGGCAAACAATTATATACCTCTGCAGGGCAGAAAATAATATGTGATCAGTTCTCGCCGATTACACTTCCCCTGCAACATCCCAAACCTACAAACTTGCAACCACTGTCCACTCCATCTACCTCCAGCCTGTAAAACACATAAGCAGCCCCAGACCAAACCAGAAGACAAATGTAACTATATCACTCCACCCCAGAGTTAAAAAGGACACAACCGCCCCCAGCCAACACGAGTTACTACCATCGAGATGACACGCCCTCCAACACCAGGGAAAAACTTATTCATCAACATAACCAATTCCAAAGTCCATCAGAAGAAGAAAAGCGAAGAAGATAAATCAATCAAGAAAATGGCACTATAAAGTAAGTATATCACCCCTCTCCAAGCCACAAGGAGCTAACCGCCCTACAACATCCTACCCCTAGGCGCCTTTCTGATGCTCAACAACACCACCACCGAGGCACTGAGAAACGGTATGACTATGGCGGAAGATTTTAGGATTGACCTGGGACGACAACAGCACTGATATTTTTTTGTACACCACAACAATATTAAGAAAAACAACCCCAGGAAGTCTGTACCCACTCTAGGTGACGGAGAGAGGGTAGAATTCCACACCAAAACAGGGGCAAGAGGTCCTGAGGTCACTCTGGTCACAGGACCCAGGGGCAAAAACAGTCAAGGGCTCACATCATGCCCGAGACTTGAAGGAGAGGCAGGGTATTATGAAAAAGGTTGACAGACTAAAGAGCATGGACCTGCCTAATGATATATCGTTGCATCCCTTGCATTATTCTAGATATTTTCACAGCAATTGTTCCGAGGAACTTGCTTCAATTGTGCCGCCTCTCCACATCTTTCCCCGTAGAACTAGGGCAGCTGAGAGCGCCCATGAATTTCCACTTTCTCCTCCACAATGCAGAACTTCTGCTTATCAAAATTCATTTATCCCTAGAACTACTACTCTTTGGAATTCACTTCCCTCGAATTGCTTTCCACAAACTTACAATCTACAAATATTTAAATCCAGTTGTTACAAACATTTTATGAATGGAGGATGCCTTTAGGCACATGGACCTTTTTGTTTTATCTGTGTTTTTCCTTGCTCCGTTCATTGTCTTTAAAAAAAAAAAAAAAAAAAAAAAAAATCAATTAAGATCGATATTATCATCAGGACGGCCGTGGCTCTTGCTGGAGGAAACAACTCCCTCCTCCAGTAATACCCACCTGCCCTCCTTCAGGCCAACAATCTCCCAGGTATTCTTGTACCAGGAGGGTTGTTGGACAATGCCCAGAGGGGTCCTGTCAGACAAAGACCTACTCCACAGAGGCGCTTGACCATCAAAGCGCCTCTAAACAGAAAAAACTGTCCCCCTGAACCTGAAGCAGTAACTCCAGAAGCTGATCCTGTAGAAGCTACTGGAGGAGCTGCTGAAGAAACCAACTCAACTCCAACACCTGCAGAGTAATGCTTACAAGGACTGCGTCACACCTGAATACGACGGATTCCTGAGCTACTGCATGTTAGACTGGAAGAAGGAAGGCTGCAATTGCTATTTTCACACAAAAGGCAAATACCACTACATTGAATGCAGCCTAACAGTGGAGCAAGCTCTGAAGCAAGGCTTCCCGGACCTCCCGAGGAAGTAAAATCACCACCACCACCCATCACCCTCACCAACACCTCATCACCAGCGGGCTATTATTACGGGACTCCCAGTCGGGCCGGGAGGATAAATATATGGCCTTAAATTCCCTACCCGTACAATAGCCCACAGTTCCAGCCGCCCAGCTCTCGACCCACTGCCTCCCTGGTCGGGTCCAGCCGTCTTCGTAGTAACGCCGATCTCCCAAACACTGATAACCCTCAGGCAGCTCCAGTTAAGCCTGGACACCTTTTTCTCCTGCTAAAGTTCACTTCATCCAACTAATTCTTGTCCTATCCCCACTTCCCCCTCACTAATCAATTTGACTTGACTTGAGGATTGACATCTCAGTTTAGAGCTGTTCTGGACACCAGTGGTAAAGGAACAGATTCGAAGATCGAGGGCACAGTTGAAGAATTGATTCAGTTGACCGCAGTGCGAAGACACAATTCCGAGACTGTAGCTACCCACGAATAACTAATTATTTTGAGTGGGTATCAACAAGCTAGTTTATTAGAGCCTTCCAGGTGAAGTAATCTAATATTATCGCCTACCCCAAACCCGGTGCTATTGTAGATAACAGCAAACTACCCAGTGTATTAAAGCTTTATCCGGGATAGACCAAACTGCAAGAAATTTCAACAAAGTACTTATAAAGACCAGAGTGGCCAGGAGTTACTCCTGTAACGGGAAGAAATTGTACTTTCCCTTTTGGTATATTATGTTGTAAGGTTTGACTTAACTGTAAGACTTTTTCCCCTTCATTCACTCTTCCCTATATTTAAGGGAAATGTATTGTTTAAGAAGGGTTAAGTAACCCTTGTCTATGTAAAGAGGGATTTAGCCTAGATCAGGAGAACTAATATTCTCAAATCTATCTACAATACTTTCAAGCCTAATTTATCCTTTTACCCCCTTTTTGTTATTCCCTGGAAAAATCCTTCCTTTTCGAATTTAGAGTAATGCCCCCTTGTGTAAAAAGACCGCCAATTCCTACCCAAGCGACGCCACCCTTTGTGGTCACCCTCCCCTTTTTTGGCGGGATCTCTGGCACTGGCCCTCGGCCCCTCACTGTCGTGATCCCAGGCCTACGAGAGAGACACCTACCCACCCCCCAGTCTCTGTCATCATTCCCCGCTTCTTCTCCGGACTTAGGCTTCCTTTCCCTCCATTCAGAGGGAACCAGTTTGGGACGGAGTCGATGTGATGCTGAATTGCTGATGGCGGAGAATCGGAGATTCACCCCTCCCATTGGCTGAGTGCAGGATGCTGAACTTGTGTACTGTACGAGGGTTCAAGGACCGCAGGAAGACGTATGATTACCCCCTATACCCCAGGATACGGTAGGCTGAAGAAACCTACAGGCAAGCCTGGCCGATACCGGTATCTAGTGGAATTGGGATGTATAATACTGAGAGGAATGAGGTGGATACAGACAGCAATATTCGAGTCCTACTCCTAGGTTAAGAGACTGTCCCAGTACGGAAATGGATTGGTCCCAGGTTAATGGTATAGAGATAATTAGATACGGACCATACGGTACCAATGTTAAGAGTTGTAAACGGTAAAATGTTCCTTAAATATTAATATCAAGCTTAAGATTACTGCAATATGTTTGTATCTATCCTCCCATACCTATTTGGATCTAAATGTGTTGTCAGGATGGTAAATCGGAGCTGTCAGTATTAAATTGGTCTAAGAGTAGTACCAGTAGCCTAACCGAGAGTTAAAGTCTTGTCAGCCAACATTGAAGGTGAAGTTCTTGATTGGTCTTTGCTAGCCTCCGATTTATCCTACTGTCCTAATGTACCTGAATAATGAGCATGAGTCACGATTGCATAAAGAATAAGAAACCATGGGGATGGCCAGTTCACCTGAAGGTGGGCGATCAAATAATTCGAATGAATTACCGTTCCCAAAAACATCCTTATGTGATATCTAGAAAGTAGAGAATATGCTAGGTCTCAGTGGGGTTTTTGGTGGTTCTTTGGTCTTATCATCGTGTCGGAGTTGCAGCCTTTCCCCTTCCTCGAAGGATGTTGGATGTGGGTCAGGAGGGACGCCCCACAGGCAGAGTACAGTACAGTAATGATGTGTCAGATTCTACGACGTTGGGTATAGACTGCAAGCTCTGGGCATGGTAAGATCTCAGGTTGATAGTCTTCCTCAACCGGCATTTCAACTTGCTCTACCTGTTAATACTCCTCACCCACGATACGGGTGTTCCCCCCCCCCCCCCCATTACAGTGGTGTGCAGCGGTGCGATTTCTTTAGGAGTCCATGGTTTGACATGCTCCTGTTCCGTTCAGGGCTCCTGAATTAATCCCGTACCCCCCGTAGAAGAGACTGTACAGTACTGGTTCTTACACTTTCGCTTGGGTGTTTAGAATCAGTGCATTGCAGTTGTCCTTTTTCACGCTACCAACCCGTGAAATAGTTACCACAAACAGTATTGGCCATGCTACCACATTTCAATACGGTTAGTGTAATATTTCAGGAAATCTTTAAGTGCAGCAGATACCAGCAAGAATCACAGTGACTGTGAAGGAACCGCAAAGTTGAGATAGCGGTGGTTAGTGTTTTCCGGTTATTAGTTGTCTATCAATTATCCTTCTTTCCTGTCCAAGATGGAGAATCCTGATCCAGAACCAAGGCACGAGGTGCAAGACGTTTTAGTCAGGAGGAATGAGGAACGCCAAGAGGCTATGTCCGTCGCGAAAGAGGTCCTGGAAAAGACCTCACTGACCATGGCCAGGAAGTTTAGAGACGTGGCTAATCGGAACCGCTGGAATGAAAAGGTCAATGTGGACGACATGGTATGGATCAGGAACGAGAATCCACTACCAGGGACTAGCCAAAAGTTGAACGCAAAGTGGGTGGGTCCCTTTAGGGTTACGGAAGTAGTCCGAGACGGGGCTGCGTATAAGCTAGTAAATCCCTATACGGTTGTGTTTATGAAAAGGGCCGCTGAGAAAGTGAAACCGTTCGTGGGTGAGGAGTATTAACAGGTAGAGCAAGTTGAAATGCCGGTTGAGGAAGACTATCAACCTGAGATTTTAGCACCCAGAGCCCGTCAGCCGGCCCGGCGTTATATAGAATCTTGTTAAGAGTGTACAGTAGAGTCCCTGTTGTGGTCGTCTTGTTGTGTACTCCCCTGTGGCCCCCGCATGGTTAATTAATCTTTCCGGTCAAACCCCCGTGCAGCGAAACTTTAAGAGACGTAGGTGCCTAGGTTATGTAGAACGTCATACAGGTGATTGGGACTAGGGTGGTGGCGTTCCCATCAGGACGTGCTGTTGGCTCTGAGTACCTTTATGGTTGACTGGGGTTATACTCCTTTCGTCCCGAGGCTCAGCCAGCGCACAGAGTGTGAAGGGACTCCCACGATACGGGTGTCCACGCTGCTCTCTAGTCTGGTCTCCTGGGGTTTTCCAAGCAATAAAGGGGTGGAGAGAGGCTGTCTCTACGGGGACAAGATAGTGCCTGGTTGGCACTCTCCTGAAAAGGAGGGACACTTTATAGAGTGGTATAGTGATTTGTTGATGAAGGAAGGGACGCCCCACAGGCAGAGTACAGTACAGTAATGATGTGTCAGATTCTAAGACGTTGGGTATAGACTGCAAGCTCTGGGCATGGTAAAGATGCCAGGCGGATCAGAAATTCTGCTGTAATAAGTTAAGGCTGGATTAATTGGTAACTGTATAATGTTTATGTTGATGAAAGAGTGAATGAGGTAAAAAGTCTTCAAAGAAAAGGTAGAGCTGTGTAACGGGAAGAAATTGTACTTTCCCTTTTGGTATATTATGTTGTAAGGTTTGACTTAACTGTAAGACTTTTTCCCTTTCATTCACTCTTCCCTATACTTAAGGGAAATGTATTGTTTAAGAAGGGTTAAGTAACCCTTGTCTATGTAAAGAGGGATTTAGCCTAGATCAGGAGGAGAACTAATATTCTCAAATCTATCTACAATACTTTCAAGCCTAATTTATCCTTTTACCCCCTTTTTGTTATTCCCTGGAAAAATCCTTCCTTTTCGAATTTAGAGTAATGCCCCCTTGTGTAAAAAGACCGCCAATTCCTACCCAAGCGACGCCACCTTTTGTGGTCACCCTCCCCTTTTTTGGCGGGATCTCTGGCACTGGCCCTCGGCCCCTCACTGTCGTGATCCCAGGCCTACGAGAGAGACACCTACCCACCCCCCAGTCTCTGTCATCATTCCCCGCTTCTTCTTCGGACTTAGGCTTCCTTTCCCTCCATTCAGAGGGAACCAGTTTGGGACGGAGTTGATGTGATGCTGAATTGCTGATGGCGGAGAATCGGAGATTCACCCCTCCCATTGGCTGAGTGCAGGATGCTGAACTTGTGTACTGTACGAGGGTTCAAGGACCGCAGGAAGACGTATGATTACCCCCTATACCCCAGGATACGGTAGGCTGAAGAAACCTACAGGCAAGCCTGGCCGATACCGGTATCTAGTGGAATTGGGATGTATAATACTGAGAGGAATGAGGTGGATACAGACAGCAATATTCGAGTCCTACTCCTAGGTTAAGAGACTGTCCCAGTACGGAAATGGATTGGTCCCAGGTTAATGGTATAGAGATAATTAGATACGGACCATACGGTACCAATGTTAAGAGTTGTAAACGGTAAAATGTTCCTTAAATATTAATATCAAGCTTAAGATTACTGCAATATGTTTGTATCTATCCTCCCGTACCTATTTGGATCTAAATGAGTTGTCAGGATGGTAAATCGGAGCTGTCAGTATTAAATTGGTCTAAGAGTAGTACCAGTAGCCTAACCGAGAGTTAAAGTCTTGTCAGCCAACATTGAAGGTGAAGTTCTTGATTGATCTTTGCTAGCCTCCGATTTATCCTACTGTCCTAATGTACCTGAATAATGAGCATGAGTCACGATTGCATAAAGAATAAGAAAACCATGGGGATGGCCAGTTCACCTGAAGGTGGGCGATCAAATAATTCGAATGAATTACCGTTCCCAAAAACATCCTTATGTGATATCTAGAAAGTAGAGAATATGCTAGGTCTCAGTGGGGTTTTTGGTGGTTCTTTGGTCTTATCATCGTGTCGGAGTTGCAGCCTTTCCCCTTCCTCGAAGGATGTTGGATGTGGGTCAACCAAACAGGGTTGTCCTCTCGTTAATTATAATGCAATAACGGGTTTGTCGTCATCTCTTCCTTTCTATCCTTGAGTACCTATTTTCCACCTTCGCAGCTTAATCTATCTTTATCTGTCTCTCCCTCCCTCTCTCTCTCTTGTTAGCAGAAGAAGGAGAGATATCAAACCCCCCCCCCCGTTACACTCCTGCGTTAACTCGATTCTATTTTGCCACGGCTTGTGCTAGGTACAATAGTATTTAAGGTCCTACACCCAAGTACTCGAGTTAAACTGTGCTAACCCAGTCACGACAGGACAACCCCCCCACGGCCAACAAATCTGCAGTCAGACGTAGTGGAGCCTCGATCGTGCATCTGAAGAATTGTTCTGGACCATTATTGTTCTAGCTTTACGTATGCGATATTCTTGTGCAAATAAAACGGAATATGAATGCACGTCTTGTGATAATTACCCTCTATTCTCTTTCTGTGTCTGTGGTAAAACAATAAGACTTCTCCAGTTAGGAAGAACCCACTTAATCAAAACCAATTAAACCCCAGTAAAAACTGGCATAACACTAAGGGTAAAGACAGCCTCAATTGACCACTTGCGAGTTTCAGGCTATAAGGAAGTTGTAGCCGTGAACATCGATATTAAACAGAAATGCAATAGTAATGTAGCCTACGTTTCTGATGGATACATGGTATGTTGAATTGGGTTTTATGTATTTATGAATTAATGTACTACGACCATATTTTAGCTGGTAATTCTGCTAAATATCAATGTCTACAGTACCAACTTCCTTATAGAACAAAACTCGCAAGTCGGCAATTAACTCTCTGATTTCCAAATACCTTCCCTAATTTTAATAAAATCGTGTGATAGTAGCCAGAAAACGGAAAAGAAATGCGTAATCTGATCTTGAACGGGTTAGCCGACTAGGTCTAGCTATTAAGTTTGTGACTAACCAGAATATCTTATAATGTCAAAACATGTGTGATTGGAAAGTAGGCGTTGACCTTGGTCTTGGTGCGAGAGTCACACTCGACTGATCGAGGTGTGGCCTTAGTATCGGCTCTCTCTCCTAGGATAAACTTATAAACTATAATGGAAATGGACAGGTTGAGAATAAAAGAAGAATGTTCCCCCGTGGGCATTCTCACCCCAGCCTCACTATTGTGAGGCTGATCTTTTCCTCCACACTCCCTCTAGGTAGTCCTTAACACTCCGTGCAGTGGTCTCATTCCACATGTTTAGGTCGTTCAGGCCAAGCAGGTAGATCACTATTCCGTCGAGCCACCATTCATACCTTCCTACCACTGCATTCCATTCCTCCGCACCAATCTCTTGCACTATGGATCTTAGCATTACCCGCCTTTCTCCTTCATATTTTCTGCACTTTAGGAGGATATGCTCCACAGTCTCATCCTCCCCGCTCTCGCACATCTTGCATGCCTTGTTGCCTTCATTTGACCATCTATATGTTTTGCTGTTCAGCTCAAGCGACTTAGTTCGGGCCTTGAAGAGGAGTTCACCTCCGATGCTCCCATCGTAGAATGGCTCCCTTCTTGGCTGTTGTTTACACATGTACCATTCTAGTGAACTCTTGTTTCTCATATTCCCTGCCCATTCATCCCTCGCTACGTTTTGTACCCGTTTGCCGATCTCTTTCTTCCATCTCTCATGGCTCCACATTTCCATACTTTCCCCCATCATGATACCACGCATTCCGTACTTCTCTATCTTTTTGTCTCACATCTTGTTCCACTTACTGCTCTCCTTAGCCCATTCAAACACCTTTCATGCCCATCTATCACCATTCATTTTTTCCAGTCTGACCCGGTACCGTAGGACTCCCTCGTCTATTCTTTCTTCAAAGGAGCTGCACCCCGCATCACCTCTCATGGCTTCTACTGCAGTGTACTTGTTCGCTCCCAGTGCGAGCCTTGCGACCCTATTCTGGGCAACTTCCAGCTTTGCCGTGTCATTCGCCGTCCACGGGATGGTTTCCAGACCATACATCAGGCCCGGCACCGCCATACCTTTCCATACTCCTCGCACTATTTCATACTTGTTCGCTCTACACCTTGCAGCACTGCCAAGTCTTCCCACCCACTGGCTCGCTCTTGTTAGTCTCTCATCTTTTGTTTTCTCGCATCCTCTTGCAACCATTGTCATTCCCAGGTACTTGTATTCATTAGTTTGGGTAATAATATTATTCCCAAGTAGCCACGTCGCACCCACATCCGTTTCATCTCCATTCACTACTAGTACTTTACTTTTCTCCCTGCTAAAGCTCACATTCAGATCATTCCCATATTCGGACACCACATCTAGCATCCTCTGCAGATCCTCTCGGTTGTCGCTCATGATCACCACATCATCTGCATATAGCAAGATACCCAGACGTTCGTTCCCAATTAGTGTTCCCCTGCCGGCTTTTTTCATTCTTGCAGCTAATTCCTCTGTGTACATCCCAAACAGGAGGGGGGATAGCCCACAGCCCTGTCTAACTCCCCGCTTGTTTTCGACCCAGTCTGTCTCTATATCCCCCATACTGTATCTAGCCCTGGTATTCTCATACATACTTCAGTATAACTCCATTTATTGGTCACCAATTATTTTGACATATTTGAAGACAGATATGGAATCTATATGCTCTAAGCATCATATTAAAATTAGTTTCAACCCTCGGCAAAACCTATTAAAAAAACCGGTAACAACATGTCTACCTACCGTAAAACGGTTGTCAATACTCTCTTATAGACGGCGCGGCTTTCAGCGACGCCATTTTTTCGTGAACTGGAGAGCTTTATCCTTCAACTTTTGTAATACTATCACGCCATCTGCCAATCCTCATTGGAAATACTGAGTTTCATTTCCTAACTCCTGCGCAATACGTCACGAGACACTTCTGGATTCTTATTGGGGGTTTTTTCTGACCACGTCATTAAACTCATAGATTCCGTCACGCATACAACCAGCAACCTATCAGGTGAGTTTATTGACCTTGATTACGTCATTGCACTGAACCAATCACAGATACACACCTTCATTTAAGTCTCTCCTCACTTTAGTCATGGACGCCGCTTGTAATGGTTGTTCACCCCTCCCACATTCAGTGATTATTGACACTACAAGGAACAATAGTGCAGCCCTTAAGGTTTTTACTGACCATGGTTGTTTGCCTACCTCTGTTTCCTGCAAACTCTGCTCAAACGAATGTTACTATTATGAACCGGCAGACCAGTGGCGATGCGGTCATTATTGGTTTTGAAATAAAACCACTACTCGTCGTAACTCCTCGTCGAAAACGTGGACGCATCTCTTCCCCACCTACTCCCTCCACATCTCAATAAGGTATGCAATTACGCTTTCATATTTTCGCGGGTTTAAAAACGGCGAAAACAAAATTATGTAAGCAAAACTTGGCTCGTGTTTTAAGGTATTTCCGTAATTGTTTAATCGAAGTCTTCTTTTTTTCTAGTTATTAAAAACGTATTCTATGGTGTATTATATGATACATAGAAGCAATAGAACTGTTCAAATGACCTGGGAAGTGTATATTAAACCAAATACAAAACTTTGAATAATGAGGTAAGAGATATGTGTTTTCTATCACTTTTCATCCCAAGACCAGTGGGGGTCTGGGGGCAGCAGCCCCCAGGATGCCCAGGTTACCTTAGGTTAGGTTAGGTTAGGTTAGGTTAGGTTAGGTTAATGACCAGCTATGTAAATACAGTATTGAACATTTGGTTTAGTCTGTGCTCAAAAATCCATTTTCTTTAGCAGGCCATACACTAAACAATTACCCCCTTTTCACAGACAAATACACAAACAATCTGTCAAAGATGCAAATAGGGGGGGTGTGGGGGCAGCAGCCCCCACCCATAATACTAGGATAGGTTAGGTAAGGTTGTTAGGTTAGGCTAATGTCCTTTCAAAGGGGTATAGGCTTGCAAACACTATGATAGATTAACATGAGCCAAAAATCGAAATTAGGTTAGTGTAATTTGTTTACTCTTAAAACTCGCAAAATCAGAGCCAACTTTTCCCAAAACTTGGCTCGGGTTTTCCAATATTCGGGTTTTATGGCTTTGCAATTTCGGGAAACCTGAGCCAAATTTCTAAATGAGGTTACTGTCATTTGTTTGTCTACAAACTCGCAAAATCCGAGCCAGCTTTGGCCAAAACCTGGCTCGGGTTTTCCAAAATTCGGGTTTTATGGCTTTGCAATTTTGGGAAACCTGAGCCAAATTTCTAAATGAGGTTACTGTCATTTGTTTGTTTACAAACTCGCAAAATCCGAGCCAGCTTTGGCCAAAACTTGGCTCGGGTTTTCGAAATATTGGGTTTTAGGCCTTTGAAATACCTTCAAACCCGAGCCAAGTTTTGCTTGAATACGTTTGTATTGCCGTTTTACGCATTTAACCCCTCATTTTCCCTGTACTTCATAGCCCTCCCCACTATCGGGTGGCGTGTCTTAAGATCGTTGTATAATGGGGAAAACAGTTTCGCCGAGGGTTCTAATTATTTCTAAACACTATATATTGATGAAAACTAACAGGGAAAAATAAAAAAATCCATGGGAAAATTGGTGACCAATAAATGGAGTTTTTCCCATACTTCTTATGATATTTATTATCTTTTCACTCACACCTACTGTTTCAAGCAGCCTACACAACTTGTACCTGTTCACTCTGTCATATGCTTTCTCTATGTCTAGGAAGGCGAAGTATCCCTTCCGTCCGGACTTTTTCGTATTCTCTATCACTTCTCTCACTACGAACATGTTATCTTCCCCTCTTCTGTCCACTCGAAACCCATTCTGTTCTTCTCCCATCACTCTGTTCCTTTCAAAGATCCCTTTCAGCCTTTTATTCAGCACCCCACAGAACACCTTGGAAATTGTGTCCGTTAGCGTTAGTAGTCGGTAGTTTTTCAGCTCTTTCTTACTCTTGTGACCCCCTTTGTGCAGGAGGGTCACCCGGCTCTCGTTCCATTTATACGGTACCCTCTCTCCTGACCACACTTTCTTAAAAAGTCCATACATGCCTTCAATTACTCCATTCCCACCCTCTTTGTAGAATTCATATGGGATCTCATCGTTTCCTGCGGCTTTACCAGTCTTCAGTTTCTTGACACATTTCATTATCTCTTCCCTACTGATCTCGTAATCCATATTTTCATCTACTGGTATCTTTCTTCCTATTATCAGGTTGGGTTCGCCCCTATCCTCCACCTCATTCGCACCCCCTATGTTTTCCCAGAATTCTTTTACTGCCCTAGCTTTCTCCGGTTTCCCTCTCACCTCTCTTCCGTTCACCATTATCACTTCCACATTCACTCTTTCACTCTCTTTCTCTCCCCTTAGGAAGTCATACCATTCTACTACTGACCTCACCGCCTCTTGCCTTCAGCTCATCTACTACATATCCTTATCGGATTTTACTCTCGCTTTCCTTATTAAACCTCCTGTTATACTTTTGTGCTTCCTGTATGCCTCTCATGCTTCCTCATATGCGACCCGTTCATTCTCACCGTTGTCCTTGGACCTCCTTAGTCTTCTACACCTTCGGTTGCTCTCTTTTCTTTTTTTTTCTGGCGGATTCGATGTCTTGGTTCCACCATCTCCTCTGGGGTCTCCTATCATTTCCTTTCTTTTTCCTCCCGACTCTTCTTTCAGCTACTTCTTTCACTGTCTTGGTGAATTCTTCATTCATTCTGTCTACCCCTCCGTCATCCCTCCAGTTCACACACTCTAGTTCTTCCCCGAATTTTACCCAGTCCGCTTGTTTCAGTTTCCATTTCTTACCCTTTGGTTTCCTAGCTTCCTTTCTCTCCCTCCCACAGGTATACTGTATCCACAACATATTGTGGTCACTTGTCACATCCATTCCTTGTTCTTCGTCTATCCTCATGTATTCCACGTTCTTCCTTCTTCTTCTTCTTCTTCTTCTTTAGAACCCGCCCGCAGACCGTGCAGATCCACAGGGCTGACCTTTGTATCGGTACTGGCTCAGAAACGTTAGTAGGAGGGAAAGTTTAGAGTAGAAGGATAGTTTAAGAGACAGTTTTTTTTTTTTGTATAACCCCCCCCTCACCTCCGCTCCCCCCCCCCCCCCCCCTCCCTCACCCATTTCTCTTCCTCCACATTTTCTCCAACATCCTCTTCATCATCTCCATGTCTTGTGTTTCCATCTCCTGTGTTAACCCCAATAGCGCCCCTACCCCTCTATCTTCCCTCTGCTTAATCTCCTCCCACCCCCTCTCCCCAACTCTATTCCTCATGTACCTCTCCAACTCCTCTCTCTCCTCATTATATCTTGTACATTCGATTACTATGTGTTCTACATCCTCCACTATTGGGTCTCCTCCCATTTCACATTGACTGCAGTGCGGTCCCACTCCATTCCATCTCCAGCTTGTTCTCTCATTCGTTTCTACCGATCCTGTTCTTGCTTTAAATAGAAGTTTCGATCCCCATCCCCCATCATAGCACAGTTCTCTAGCTGGTTTTTCCTTCTCTTTATAATATGCCAGCGTGGCTTTATTTTCTACCCCCTCCCTCCATCTTCTTCTCCCCTCCTCCTTTATCCCTTTCTCTATCTCTCCGACACATCCCCTCCCATTCTCTAGTATGACCCACTCCTCTCTCTCATTTCTTTTTCTAAATTCCCCTCCCACCCGGTCCTGTTTTATATTTATCCTCCCCAATCTTTTCTTGCACTCTCTGTTCCATTTACTTTGCTCGCTCGCCCATCTGTATACCTTCCCCGGCCACCTATCTTCCTCCATCCCCTCTAGCCTCACTTTGTACTTCCCTTTCGCTTTCCCAATCCTTTCCTCAAACGTACTCCACCCCATCTCCCCTCGGATTGCTTCTTGAGCTACGTATTTATTTGCCCCCAATCCTGTCCTCCCGATTTTATTCTGTATCGTTTCTAATTTCTTCGTTTCCGCCTCTGTTGTTTCTACCGCCTCTAAGCCGTACATTATTGCAGGTACTCCTAATCCTTTCCACAGCCCTCGCACTATTTCATAGCTATTCGCTCTTAGCCTTGTCGCGCTCCATAGTCTCCCATTCCATTGTTGCATTTGTCCCACCTTTTCACCAAGATGTCATTATCATCTTGAGCTCGCGACACACATCTCAGTTTAGGACAACTATTTGGTTTTAATTTCGTTATGTGTGCGTGTAGTTTTTTTGTAATTGCAATGTGTAACACCATTGTTATTATCATTAAGGTTATATTAAGATTGTAGATGATAAATTAACAATAGAATTTTATGATATTGTTTGTCGAGATAGTTAAAACGTCAATTTATGACAATGTAGGACCATAAATGGAAAAAAGACTTGGATGTTAATAATTACGCATAGACAAGAACAATTGATATATTTTAGAGGTTATGTTATTCAATCTAAATTCAGATAATGACAATCAAGAAGAATAACGTGGAATGAAGTAATAATACTGTATAATTATATGTGTATCCACTTTCCACCCTGACTGCAGCTCTCAGTTGTTGATATCCAAATCATATGATCGAAGAGAAATGGCTGCTGAGATCAAGCCCCTCCGTAGCTCCCAGCCCACCAAGACCACCAGCACTGACAAGCCGGTGCTGCTGTCGCGGGTGGAGGGCTGTGGGGACGACATACATGGGGCTGTACTGCTAAATGAAGGCTCGGGGGTCATATCTATCAGCGATGACAAGTGGGTACTGCTCCTCTTTGTTGGGGCCAGGACGAACACTTATTTACTTGTTAGCCTAGCCTATAGCTTATTGCCTCATATGTCGACAGTTATAATGGTATATATTAGCCTAGAGTAAATATATGTGGTTGAAAGCTACTTCAGTATGTAGCCTATGCCTGTGTTTCACTGTATTACAAAGTTAGGCCTAGGCCTACATGTATTTAGGTTAGCCTACATGTAGCCTACATTATACAGGGTGCCAAAACAGAAATTATCCAGTTCTGGATCATTTTTCTAAGCTTACAAGGATCAACTTTGCGCGGCGTCTGCGGGGGGCACAGCCCCCCGCTTCATAACAGGGGGTCCGGGGGGAGTAGCCCCCCGGCCGCCGGAGAAATTTTGAGATGTGAAGGTAAATATATGCACAATACATGCTCAAAATTTATTAAAAGGAATGAATAATATTGTAAGTAAAAGGGATGGGAAAAATGTTATTTTAATACCACGAATTTTCCGAGTGTTTTTTATAAACAAAATGGTTAATTTGCATCAATATACTGTATAGTGTTTGTAATTAATTAGAAATCTCGGGAAAACTTATTTTGCCCATTAGGCCTATCGATCAATGTTGAGACCCCCCCCCCCCCCCCTCATAGTGATTTGAAAAGACATTAGCCTAACCTAACAACCTTACCTAACCTAACCTAGTATTATGGGTGGGGGCTGCTGCCCCCACACCCCCGCTGGTTGAGTACTAATCCCTTAGTAAATACAAAAAAAAAATTGGCTGTCGATTATACGAAGGTGAAAGAAAGTCTATGAAGTCTACGGTGTTTACTCTGCAATCTTCAGCTTTGATTGTACTGTACATTGATAACGGGAATGTACGGTATTGACAAACTTGTTACGAAAATTAAATTTTAGTACCATACTTTTATATTAGGTTTTTCTGAGGGTTTAACACATTTTCATATGATCTTTAGAGCTATCGATAACTGGAAATACCGTATTGACAACCTTGTTACGAAAAATAAATTTTAGTACCATACTTTTTTATTAGGTTTTGCCGAGGGTTAAAACAAATTTTCTTATGATCATTAGAGCATATAGATTCAATATTTATCTTCAAATATATCAACAAAATTCGTGGTATTAAAATAACATTGAACCAAGGGATGTTATGTAGCCTGTGTTTAATCAGGATACTAGGGGAGCTGGCTGCCTGTACTTCAGTCTCAAAGAGATGCACTTCAGGTCCACTAATATAGGCATTGAAAACAGGGGTCAATATACAGGAGGCGCTACAATATTGGTAAAAAATTAAGCTCAATAGCATGTGATTAAGCGATTTTTCTCCAAATTGTTGATGTAGGTGTCATTCCCAGGAAACTAACATAATAAATATTATATGGATATTTACGTTTTAAGGGTTTGTTTACACTTCTTCTTTTTCGTCTTCATCTGGGAGACTTCTTTTTCGTGACTGTCAGTCAACAACTGAGACATCTGGTGGCGAATGCAATGAACTATACTGGTGGCGTCGTAGCCAAAGTAATCACCCTACCTAATTCATGCCAAGAGTACTCGAGTTCACTGACACGTGATGTCTATCGACCAATCAGGTGATGCCATGATTTGGAAAACAGGTGGCCCGGGATATAAGCTGTCAATTTGACTTTGGCCAGCTTGTGTAGAGGGTGTGAGCCGATCAAAGCTTTTTCCACCGTCTTTAACCCTTAAAAAGCGGCTCACCACATAAGTCGTGTTGAAAAAACTGGCAAAAAACGGGTGAAAAAAGGGTGGAAATCGAGTGAAAATGGGTGGGATAGTAATGATCCATACGTCCGACATCTGTGGCCTCCCGGCCCACACTAACTCCAGTTACCCCACCGCGCGTGAGGATGACAGTGTAACCAATAGTTCGCTAAAAGTGAGCAAGGTAGCAAAATCAGCTAAACTTCCATCTTCGAGGTAACACTGTCAGTGCTCCACGAGTGCTACGTAGCTGTATGTGGCGTCATTGTGTAGCGATTTCCACCTAGTTTTCGGCGCAATACAGTTCCTTTCATACTGATGGTTGATATAGCAGTCAGAACGGCCCAGAAAGGCCCAAAACGGCCACAGAGCACCCGCTAGAGGAGGGTTAAAAACACTGAGGCTGCTTAAGACCTTTTCGCCTTCCAATAAGTGTAAACTGTCCAAAGTGCAATAACCAGTGTTTCAAATACAGCTGACGAGGACAGCTGGTTTTGAAATGCACATACACTTGTTTTACATGGAAAAATTTGAAACAAAAATCCACCAGCTGTTGATCAAGATGAGTGGTGATCGAGCCTCCAGCGGCCAGCCAGGCAGCCCAGTACCTCCTCTGTTCATTAAGGTTAGTTGGTTGGTTGGGACAACATAAAGGAGCCGGACCACAGCTAGCTAGGGAATCTTAATGGGTCATCGCAAAGTAACATAAAGTAAAATATTTTTTCGCATAGTATTAAACTGGCATGCAAGGGCTAGTTGGTTACCATACTGATGTTTTGGACCGACAGTTAGCCCATCGATCTTTTTAGGCCTAATAGGTCCGGTAGAGCATAGGGTATACATCATTGCTATATATGTCATTAGCAGCTGAAATGTATTATAAGGGAGAACAAAAATAACATAAAATACATAGGCCTACTGTAAAACAACAAGTTTTTCAGCCAGTACCCAACCAGCGGGGGTGTGGGGGCGGCAGCCCCCACCAATAATACTAGGTTAGGTTAGGTAAGGTTGTTAGGTTAGGCTAATGTTAACCCCATTCTTACTAGGTTAGGTTAGGTAAGGTTGTTAGGTTAGGCTAGCTAATGTTAACCCCATTCTTACTAGGTTAGGTTAGGTAAGGTTGTTAGGTTAGGCTAATGTTAACCCCATTCTTACTAGGTTAGGTTAGGTAAGGTTGTTAGGTTAGGCTAATATTAACCCCATTCTTACTAGGTTAGGTTAGGTAAGGTTGTTAGGTTAGGCTAATGTTAACCCCATTCTTACTAGGTTAGGTAAGGTTGTTAGGTTAGGCTAATGTTAACCCCATTCTTACTAGGTTAGGTTAGGTAAGGTTGTTAGGTTAGGCTAATGTTAACCCCATTCTTACTTCATTAGATTAGGGTAATGTTAACCTTATGAAAACCCAAACAAAGATTTTATTAGGGTTACTGTGTAATTTTAACATGAACATTAGTAAAATCCGAGCCTTGGCTCGTGTTTTCGAAATGTCGGGTTATATGGGTATGGAAATTTACAAAACCCGAGCCAACATGTTAATAAGGTTACTGTGTTATTTTCATTTTTAAATTAGTTAAATCCGAGCCAAGTTTCGTCAAAACTTGGCTCGGGTTTTCAAAAAGTCGGGTTTTATGGGTCTGGAAATTGACAAAACCCGAGCCAATATTTTACCAAGGTTACTGTGTTTTTTTCATTTTTACATTTGTTAAATCCGAGCCAAGTTTCGTCAAAACTTGGCTCGGGTTTTCAAAAAATCAAGTTTTATGGGTCTGGAAATTGAACAAACCCGAGCAAAATTTGGGTTACAAATGTGTATTATCGTGTTCTATAGTGTTCTATACGCTTTTTACCCCTCAATTTCCCTGATCTTCATAGCCCTCCCCACTATCGGGGGGCGTGTCTTTAGATTGATGGATAATGGGTAAATGCTTAATTCCCATTCAATTTCATCACTAGATTCGACTAAAACACCAAAAACAAAATCAAAATTAATAAAAAAATACCTGAAAAACACGTTGTTGCGTCTCCTGTATATTAACCAAAACAGGTTTTTAAATTATTCTTAGCAGTCCCTGTTTTAGTTTTGTAACTTTTGTCCAATAAAGATTTCATGTATATTTGTTGTTGCATTCCAAGAACTATTACATACTTAATTTATATCCTTTCATATGATACATGAGTTACTATAGAGTACTGGTTAAAATACATACCGGTACAAAGTTTCAAGAATAAACTTTGATTAGAACATTTGTTTGTCTATTATTTTCCCAGGGCCGAGTAAAAAATACCTGGGTAGGCTATTCCCATCTCGGGTTAAGTACAATCAGTAGGAACGTAGAAACTTACTTTAATTTTCACAAAGTCTTTAAAAGACTCAAGATTCTGCGAGGCTAATTCCGAAAATATTCAATCAAGTCTCCGTTACCCCCATGAAGTCAGGTTATAGTAATGACAAGACATACCAATAATATATGTTAGTTAGCGGGTGTGTGGACTGTGGGGATAGTGGCAGCCCCCACTTTGGACACTAAGACTAAGTAAAGTTAGGTTAGGGTAAGGTAATGCAAATTATCTACTCATAACATGATAAACAATTGAACAATAAACTACTGTACTATATTCCTTGAAGAAATAAAAACAAACAATTGTACATAAGGCTGCGGAAAGATTCTTTAGTGATACCCAAGTCATGGCCGGGATTCCGGGAAATCTATAAATGCACTGTAGGCGGTAGGCCTAGCTGCTGGCTGTACACTTATTAAATTGTACCGGTAATCTGGCTAAAAAGTTACCGGTATACAAAATGAGAACATAGAGGCAGGGTGCAGATCCCACTTTGGACACTAAGTTTGGACTTTGGTTAGGGTAAGTTATTGCAAATCTTCCACTCATAATATAAACTACAATAAAATAAGATACCAGTAGATAAGATACTACTGTAGCCTATTCTGCCTATAGCCTATACCTTGAAAACAAAAACAAACGGTAAGACTGCGAAAGTATTCTTCAGTGACAGGTCTACCCCTATAATCCCACGGCATGACGGCAAACTGTTATTGTCATAGGCTATAGCCTAGCCAGGGTGTCGAATGACGCTGTTTTTTTGAGTGATACAACTTTCTGTATAATGATAAAAAAAAATTAATCCTAGCCTAGGCCTAGCCTACGTATTTTTATATTATTATTTTAAAAGTTAGACATCTAAAATAGGCCTAGGCTTAGGCCTACTGTGTTCCAAAACTCAGAGTAGCCTAGGCTAGGTTAGCCTAGCCTAGCCTTAGCTACAAAAAAAAACAAAAAAAACAGGAATGTTGGTCTAGGCTAAGTTTAATATACACTTCCCAGGTCATTTTAACAGTTCTATTGCTTCTATATATCATATAATACACCATAGAGTAAGTTTTTAATAACTAGAAAAAAAGGTCATCTTCTAAATAATTACCATAATTGGGGACCTTCGCCATTCCCGGGTTAAGAGTGGGCTCTGAGTCTTAGCCTACCAGAACCAGATTCCCAGCTGCCTAGCTAACCTTATTTTTTACTGTCTTTAACCTCAAATCTTCCTTGATCTTCATTAGCCTATCAATACATTATACATAGCCCCACTAGTGGGGGCAGTCCTAAGATTGTTGGATAATGGGTTATCCTAAGCCTAATATGCCTAGCCTCAGCCTAGGCTACTCATTTCTGCTTCAAATCATCATTATCATCATAGGCCTAGGCTAATACAAGTAGGCCTAGGCTTATCTGACAAAATAATATGCTTGGCTACTTACAAAATCGCTGTTTGGTGCTTGCTAGAAGTCAGGTTTATCCAAAGTATCACCTTGAACTTATACCTTATATATAATGAGTTCCCCAAGATTAATATGCACAATTTTAGAATGTGTAGGGCACTCGCACTTCACATGAAGTCAATGTTATATTCCAGCCCCTTAATTCACTCTATTTTTCCACAAATATATCGGTAAATAACAGCTAACACATTTCCAAGTGTTCCACAGTTGATTGGCGGCAAGCTAATTTGACGTCATCATTGGATTATTCTCGGAAACACCACAATGGAAAACATTGCTGATATTCGTTCGTTGTTTTCCATTAATCCAACCACATATATACCCCTGAAAAACCAATAATTCATCATAAAACGTACTAATTTATAGCTTACCTTATGCCTCAAGGTCTTGCGCTCTTTGTCAAACACATAAAATTTATATTCATTCACTATTTTTAAGAAATTAGAGACCCCATAAAATTAGCACATACGAAAAAATATCGTGTATTTTGTGGGAGTTTAATTAAGATTAGATTAGATCAGAAAACTAACATTCAAACTTAAATTAATATTTTACATTATTCATTTCAGTGAAATTTAGTCAATATATTAAACACATGGAGTAGTTTAGTTAATATATACATAGTTTTAGATAAATACCTATTATTATCCTTTAATCTACATATTATTGAGCATTCGAGTGCCAATAAAATTACGGTAGTTGTGTTCGTCTTGACTCAGCCTTCGGCGCAAATAACATCGGAGTGTAGGGGTACATTGGTTGTTTGTTTGTTTGTTTGTTTTAGCGGACTCTCCCATCCAGGAGTTCGTTCTATGAACGATGGCTGTTTCCTTATTGTAATATATATTGTTATATTGGTGCTAAAGTCAGTCACCTCATCCGAACCGAACAAGTTGTGTTTTCACAGTGTAAACAAATCGCTCTCATGACTCGAGCTCTGGATTTATCCGTCTATATTTACATTAGTAGCTGCATTTGGACTTCAATACAGGTGATATATAATAGTTCTAAGATCATAGCCAATGTAGAGTACAGTGTAGAGCAAAGCAACTATCGTTTGATGAGTGTAATGTAGAAATAGAATGGCAGGTTTAGCGGGGCTCCCGGCCGCCCCGGGACAGTCACAGGCTCTTAGCCTATTTCAGTATCAATATTTTTTCAATGTTAGGTTCGGGATCACGAAGAAAATGGGCGAATTTTGGCACACTGCCTACATATCCTAGGCTTAGGCTAATAATTAGGTTGTCATTTGGTTGGCAATCTGGTTAATATACAGGAGACGCAACAACGTGTTTTTCAGGTATTTTTTTTGGTATTTTGATTTTGTTTTTGGTGTTTTAGTGGAATCTAGTGATGAAATTGAATGTTCAATTTCCAGACCCATAAAACCCGATTTTTTGAAAACCCGAGCCAAGTTTTGACGAAACTTGGCTCGGATTTAACAAATGTAAAAATGAAAAAAACACAGTAGCCTAACCTTGGTAAAATATTGGCTCGGGTTTTGTCAATTTCCAGACCCATAAAACCCGACTTTTTGAAAACCCGAGCCAAGTTTTGACGAAACTTGGCTCGGATTTAACTAATTTAAAAATGAAAATAACACAGTAACCTTATTAACATGTTGGCTCTGGTTTTGTAAATTTCCATACCCATATAACCCGACATTTAGAAAACACGAGCCAAGTTTTGACGAAACTTGGCTCGGATTTTACTAATGTTAATGTTAAAATTACACAGTAACCCTAATAAAATCTTTGTTTGGGTTTTCATAAGGTTAACATTAGCCTAACCTAACGAAGTAAGAATGGGATTAACATTAGCCTAACCTAACAACCTTACCTAACCTAACCTAGTAAGAATGGGGTTAACATTAGCCTAACCTAACAACCTTACCTAACCTAACCTAGTAAGAATGGGGTTAACATTAGCCTAACCTTACCTAACCTAACCTAGTAAGAATGGGGTTAACATTAGCCTAACCTAACAACCCAACCTAACCTAACCTAACCTAGTAAGAATGGGGTTAACATTAGCTTAACCTAACAACCTTACCTAACCTAACCTAGTAAGAATGGGGTTAACATTAGCCTAACCTAACAACCTTACCTAACCTAACCTAGTATTATTGGTGGGGGCTGCTGCCCCCACACCCCCGCTGGTTGGGTACTGGCTGAAAAACTTATTGTTTTACAGTAGGCCTATGTATTTTATTTTATTTTTGTTCTCCCTTATAATACATTTCAGCTCTTAATGACATATATAGCAATGATGTATAGCCTATGCTCTACCGGACCTATTAGGCCTAAAAAGATCGATGGGCTAACTGTCGGTCCAAAACATCAGTAGGCCTATAACTAACTAGTCCTTGCATGCCAGTTTAATCCTATGCGAAAAAATCTTTTACTTTGTTACTTTGCGATGACCCATTAAGATTCCCGAGCTAGCTGTGGTCCGGCTCCTTTATGTTGTTCCAACCAACCAACTAACCTTAATGCCTGGCTGGCCGCTGGAGGCTCGACCACCACTCATCTTGGTCAACAGCTG
Organism: Paralithodes platypus; assembly: GCA_032716605.1. NCBI lineage: Eukaryota > Metazoa > Arthropoda > Malacostraca > Decapoda > Lithodidae > Paralithodes > Paralithodes platypus. Next base: position 2,978,892 of record CM064575.1, read on the forward strand.
GTGGATTTTTGTTTCGAATTTTTCCATGTAAAACAAGTGTATGTGCATTTTAAAACCAGCTGTCCTCGTCAGCTGTATTTGGAACACTGGTTATTGCACTTTGGACAGTTTACACTTATTGGAAGGCGAAAAGGTCTTAAACAGCCTCAGTGTTTTTAAAGACGGTGGAAAAAGCTTTGATCGGCTCACACCCTCTACACAAGCTGGCCAGAGTCAAACTGACAGCTTATATCCTGGGCCACCTGTTTTCCAAATCATGGCATCACCTGATTGGTCGATAGACATCACGTGTCAGTGAACTCGAGTACTCTTGGCATGAATTAGGTAGGGTGATTACTTTGGCCACGACGCCACCAGTATAGTTCATTGCATTCGCCACCAGATGTCTCAGTTGTTGACTGACAGTCACGCAAAAGAAGTCTCCCAGATGAAGACGAAAAAGAAGAAGTGTAAACAAACCCTTAAAACGTAAATATCCATATAATATGTATTATGTTAGTTTCCTGGGAATGACACCTACATCAACAATTTGGAGAAAAATCGCTTAATCACATGCTATTGAGCTTAATTTTTTACCAATATTGTAGCGCCTCCTGTATATTGACCGGCAATCTTTGCCACCCCTCGACCTATTATTGTATCCCACGGCCTGGGACGGCCGGTAACACAGTTACACAACTCCTAAAAAATAATTTACCCAACAGCTGACTGTGGGATACAATATGGTAAGGATGTGGTATCGGACGTTTTGTTTACAGTACTTGTATGCTCGCTATCTATTTTGACTACCGTGGGATACAAAGCCCCCCCTATGACTTAATGTTATCATTATATATATTGCCAGCAGGGAGCAATATCAGAACAAATTTTAACAAAACAGTTAAAATAGCCTAGACCGTTAGACGGAAATGTAACCGCGAGCATCCGGGTTATGTAAAGTTGTAAACAAAGCGGAAGATACGCCTGAATACTACATCCTTTATTCTTTACCTACAATAATAGGTTGAGGGGGTGGTTTTTCCCCATCACCCTGGTCAGCCCTCCATGATTTATTGTAATCATCATATATAGGCCCTAGCCTATTGTTCTTTGGATGGATGTGTTCGCCGCTCCTCTAGCGGCACCAAGGAGCGCGACGCCCCTCGTTATGGGTGGTGATTTGGTGCAGTAGACTGTTTGAAGCGACAGCTCGCTCCCTTGCGAGGATGGGCTCGTCTGGCACTTTTTGCAGTTCGACATCTAGGGCTCTCTTGAAGTTGTCTAACGAGATGTCCCTCATGTCTCTTACTCGCCGTGGGAGTTTGTTGAAGAGACGTGGGCCTCTGTGTGATAACCAGCCCTCTCGCAGAGAGCCCATAGCACCCCTGTTATTCATCCGGGGGATTTCGCATTCCCAGCCTCTCCTATCACTGAATTTCATGACTATCGGAGTATGTAGGTTTGGTACTAAACCCTCTGCGATTTTCCATGTGTATATTATTAGGTAACGTTCTCTTCTACGTTCCAGTGAGTACAGATTCAGTGCTCTTAAACGCTCCCAATAGTGTAGATGTTTTATCGAACTTATATGCGAAGTGAAATTTCTTTGTACACTCTCTACGTCATTTATTTCACCTGCTTTGTATGGGGATGTTAATACGCTACAGTATTCAAGCCGCGGTAGCACTAGAGATTTGAAGAGCGTTATCATAGGCAATTCACCGCGTGTTTTAAAAGTACGCAGAATCCAACCCGTTAGACGTTTCGCAGCCGCCACTTTGACATGGTTATGTACTTTGAAACCCATATTTTCAGACATTAATACCCCAAGGTCTTTCACACTGTCTTTCCGTTCTATTATGTGGTTAGATTCTGTTAAGTAATTTGTAATTTCTTTAACACCATTATTATCTCCGTACCGTATTAATTGGAATTTTTCCTCATTGAATTGCATGTTGTTTTCCCTGGTCCACTGGAACACTACATTCATGTCTTCCTGCAGTCGGCTCGTGTCCTCTTGTGTGTTTACTATCTTACTTAATTTTGTGTCATCAGCAAAAGACGACACCGTACTGTGTCTGGTGTTGGTATCTATGTCGCAAATTAGTATGAGGAACAGAAGGGGCGCTAGCACTGTTCCTTGGGGCACTGAGCTTTTGACATCCGAAGGCTTAGAAGTGACTTGGTTTACTGCTACCGATTGTTTTCGGTTTACGAGGAAATTGTATATCCACCGTCCGATTTTCCCAGTTATACCTTTTGCTTTCAGTTTGTGGGCTATTATACCATGGTCACATTTATCAAATGCCTTAGCAAAATCGGTGTAAATGACACCCACGTTTTTCTTTTCTTCTAGCGCTTTAAGAATTTTGTCATAGTGTTCCAAAAGTTGTGAGAGACATGATCTTCCCGCTCTAAACCCATGTTGACCGGTGTTCTGTAGTTCATTTGCCTCCATGAATGTTGAAATTTTGCTTCGCAGGACTCGCTCGAAAACTTTAATGATGTGAGAGGTTAGAGCTACCGGGCGGTAGTTTTTTGGTAGTGCTTTACTCCCTCCTTTATGCAGTGGGGCAATTATTGCATTTTTCAAGCTATCTGGTATGTCACCAGTGTCTAGACTCCTTCTCCACATTATAGCCAGGGGTTTTGAGAGGTTTTCCTTACATTTTTTCATTAGGATCGAATTCCATGAGTCCGGGCCTGGTGCCGAGTGGGATGGCATGTTGGAAATGGCCTCTTCTATGTCTTTTGGACCGAAATCAATATCCAGCATCTGAGGGGTTTCCGTGGGGGAGGTTTCCATGAAAAATATATTTTGGTCTCGATGACTTTTGTTTCATCAGGCTCACTGAATGCCATTTCATACTGCCTGCTTAAGAGTTCGCTCATTTCCTTTTTGTCCCCTGTGAAAGAGCCGTCCCCTTTGCTCAGTGGGCCGATGTTTGATGTTGTTTTAGCCTTTTGTTTGGCGTATGAAAAGAAGTATTTGGAATTTTCCTTTATACCTGCAATAGCTTTCCTCTCCTCTTCCATATGTTGTAGTTCATATGATATTCTTAGCCTTTGTTCAATTTCCACAATTTCTCTATCTATTTCGACCTTTTGCCTATTCTGTAGATTTTGATGTGTGCGTCTTTGTGCGAGTAATTTTCTTCTTCTGTACAGCCTCCTCCTTTCCCGATCTTGTTTGCTTCTTCGTTTTGTTTGTCTTGCAGGTATATGGTGGCTACAGATTTGGGTCATGGTTTCTGTTATTAAGACTAGACATTCTGCTGGTGTCAGGTTATCCATTAAATCTTCCCAGTCTATTTCCTCCATTTCTTGATTTACCTCTTCCCACCTAATGTTTTTGTTATTGAAGTTAAATTTACTGAAGGGGCCGGTTTTTGTTCTCGATTCTGAGGTTGTCTGTACACTTTCTAAGGTTGTTTTGATCTCAATTAATTTATGATCTGAGTATGTTGTGTCCGATATGTTAATGCTGTGTACTAGAGAGTCGTTGTTAGTGAAGACCAGGTCTAAGATATTGTTTTCCCGTGTGGGTTCAGCAATATGTTGGGTAAGACTAAAAAAATCACAAAGTTCAAAAAGCTCTCTCGTATTAGTATTTGCTTCTCCGGTGTTATTTGCCACTAACTGGTTTTCTAGTTGTCTCCATTTAATGTTTGGTAGGTTAAAGTCTCCTAGCCATATAATATTTGGTGTTGGGTTCCCCAGGGTTTCCACTTCTGATTTTATTTTGTTGAGCTGGGTTTTGAATTCTTCTCGGGATGAGTCTGGAGGCCTGTATGTAACAATAACTGCTAAATTTAGGGATTCTATTTTAACTCCAAGTATTTCCACCACTTCATTACTGTTATTTAGGAATTCAGTACATATCAGTGAGTCATGTATGTACAAGGCTACACCTCCATGTGATCTATGCGTTCTGTCCGCCCTATGTAGGTTGTAACCAGGAATCCATACCTCACTATCTTCCTGATCTTTAATGTGAGTTTCTGTGAGAGCCGCAAATATAGCGTTTCCTTCTTCTAGCAGGCCCCTAATAAATGGTACTTTGTTCGTGGTTCTATTTTTTAGGCCTTGGATATTTGCAAACAAGATTGGGGAGGGATTGTTTGGAGTACTATGTGTACCTAATAGTCTTCGGGATGTATTGGCCACTCTTGGGAGGCCAGGAGGTGCTCGAGGTGTTCTATGTGCTCTTCCATCTCCCTCAGTCTCTTCATCTTCATCTGCCCTTTCCCTCCTTGCCTTTTTCCTCTGTCTCGTCCTCGCATAGCTAGAGAGTTTTTTGGGCTACCATTCGTGTTAGGTCTAGCATATCTCCAAGTCACTTTAATATGAAAAGCTGGGCATTTCATATTGTAGCAGGTCTTGTTCTCAAGTGATGTCTTGCAAAGGGATGGGTGGTGATATTTGCAGGTTTTACCAAATCTACATTTTCCATGACTGGTTATGTTGTTGCAAATTTTGGGATGAGCATGAATTCCCATTATATTCGCCCTTTTGACCAAAGTAGCACCTTCTTTCCAGATAATATCTGCACACTGGTGTAGACAACCCCAGTAGGTGTGGCTGGGGCTGCAAGGGGTTATGTGGTGAGCTAAGTGTGGTTGTGGGTGATAGTGGGCTTGGTGTATGGGTGGGTGAGGCCTGCAGGGGGGTGGAGTTACGGGTCGGTTGTAGGTGGGCAGGTGGCAGTGGTGAGGGGGGAGACGATGTGGAAGGGGAGCCTGATATGGGGGCTTGTTGCATCCTACGTTCATCCTGCAATTTTATTTGATCAACAGCAGTAGGGTGGTCAATGGCCATAGATGGGATTAATGTGGGTGTTTTCTGGGTCTGGGGAGGTGTGGGGAGATGTGCGACAGGGTTTGTGTATATGTAGGGTGCGAAAGGTTGTTGTTCGGCAGGCGATGTGTGTTGATGTGCAGGAGGCAATGTGGGCATTATCATGGGAAGGTGTGGGTTGTGATATTTGTATGGGCCCTGAGGCCCCAATAGTTCCCCATTTTCTGTGAAAGGTAGCTATGTCTTGGCTATATTTCCGTCTATCTTGTACTTCTGTATTTTCTACAGTCTGTATGACTTGCCATGTGATATCGAAACAACTATCGCAGAAATGGAGGTTCTTCCCTCTTGTATTGTACGCCTCATTTATTGGTGTCAATCCTATGCAAATCCAGTGATATGGTTGCTTGCATATCCGACATGCGGTGCCTTCATGGATGTGTATATTCATCTTACAACTCGTACAGTTGTCTCTGGTAAACATTTTTTTTTTTTTCCCCCACCCACCCTTACATGGGGGAGAGAGAGAGAGGGGGGGGGGGGGGCTTGGAGGACAAGGAGGTGTTTGTTACGCGGTTTGTGGGAGTGGGGGGGGGGGGTGCCACTCGTTTACCCTCGTTATGCTTAAACTTTAAGTAACACTTTCAATAATTATCTTATGAAACTGAATTCTCACTGCCCTAACCACTTTTCCCGTTTTTGGTCGACTGTTTAACGTAATATACGGCACTCTAGGAAAATAACGAACTTTCCAGGCTACCTACAGTATATATAGTATCTATTATAATTTTCATATTTTACCTATCAACTTGATTCAACACTGCTCAGGTTCGAATTTTCACCACATTTGAGAAGAGAGAGAGAGAGAGAGAGGGGTGGGGGGGGGGGCTTGGAGGACAAGGAGGTGTTTGTTACGCGGTTTGTGGGTGGGTGGGGGGGGGGGGGGGTGCCACTCGTTTACACTCGTTATGTTTAAACTTTAAGTAACACTTTCAATAATTATCTTATGAAACAGAATTCTCACTGCCCTAACCACTTTTACCGTTTTTGGTCGACTGTTTAACGGAATATAAGGCACTCTAGGAAAATAATGAACTTTCCAGGCTACCTATACCTGTATAATATAGTATTTATATAGTTATTATTATTATTAACTATTTTAATTTTCATATTTTACCTATCAACTTGATTCAACTATTGCCAGCAGCGGGCAAAGTAACAGCTGGGCGTGTGATCATTTAGTTAAAAACAACAACATTCAAATTTGACGGGTACAGTACTAGGCCTAGCAATGTAAACAAAGCAACCATATGCCTGCTAACACAACCCTTACCGGTTATTCTACCACTTATTCTTATTATTGCCACTCGTTTACACTCGTTATGTTTAAACTTTAAGTAACACTTTCAATAATTATCTTATGAAACAGAATTCTCACTGCCCTAACCACTTTTCCCGTTTTTGGTCGTCTGTTTAACGGAATATAAGGCACTCTAGGAAAATAATGAACTTTCCAGGCTACCTATACCTGTATAATATAGTATTTATATAGTTATTATTATTATTAACTATTTTAATTTTCATATTTTACCTATCAACTTGATTCAACTATTGCCAGCAGCGGGCAAAGTAACAGCTGGGCGTGTGATCATTTAGTTAAAAACAACAACATTCAAATTTGACGGGTACAGTACTAGGCCTAGCAATGTAAACAAAGCAACCATATGCCTGCTAACACAACCCTTACCGGTTATTCTACAGCTAAAAAACTAAATTGCCTAAATTTTTAAAATAGGCCTAATGATATGCCAATTCAAAGTGGGGATGGATGTAGATTCCGGGTGTACGGTCGTCATGTTTACATTGGGCCGCTAGGGCGATCGCCGCGGTTAACTTCGCGTCTATTTTGACGGCGATTTTTTTCGGTTATTTGCCCCCTGCTGGCAACATATATGATGATGACCATATGTCGTGAGGGGGGGCAAAGCCCCCCCCTCAACATATTATTGTATACAATGGCATTCAAAATAGACGGGAACATGATTGCAAAGGTCCTCCGCCGCCGGCATGTTTACATATATCGATTGCCACGGTTAAGTTCGCGTCTATTTTGACAGCGATTTTTTTCGGTAATTTTCCCCCTGCTGGCAATATATATGATGAGGCCAATATGTTATGGGGGAGTGAGGGACCATATTATTGTATCCAAAGGCAGTCAAAATAGACAGGAACATGATGGCAAAGGTCCGATGCCACTACGCGTAGTGTAAACAATGCTGGCGGTACGCCCGCACTTAACATTCTTGCCTCAAAGTGTTACGGTATCTTAACAGTATTGGTTGAGTTTGCACTGGTTAAGGGATGAATTGTCGGGTCATTGTGATTTAGTTATTGTTCCCCAGGCTGTCTGGCCGAACAGCCCCAAGGTCCCAAGCAAGGCCAAGGCCATAGCCAAGCATCCCCACAGAACCCTCCCTGCTTTACCACTAAGAAAGCCCAGGTGACCGAAGCCGCTCCCAGGCGAGGGGCTGAGGAAGGTGTGAAATCGCCCGGGATACCAAAGCCCCACCCAGGGCCCTGTGGCCTGTTCCCCTTAACAATTATGAAGGGAAAGTTGAGGGGCAAAGGAAAAATGTGACGCTTTGGCTCCCAGTATGCCAGCCTCTAGGTTGGCAGTGCCACAGTAGAGAGGTCAATCAACAGAAGAGACGCCGCCACTTGAGATTTAGAAAATATATAGGCTAAGCTAAAGGAATAGTCAGAGTGAGCTATGGGTATGGCAGAGAATGTTTAACTCTCACCAGCCCATCACCACTTGTGATTTAGTAATGTTGTTGCCTTCTCCGCAGGTCTGTGCGTATCTGGCAGCGTCGTGACTCTGGTCAATACTGGCCGAGTGTGTGTCACTTTCTACCCTCTGCCCCCATCTGCCTCCACTACCTACACCAACTCAGACAACTCTTCCTCGGACTGGACAACGGCAACGTCATTGTGAGTTGTTGATTTGGCTGTTGTCATAGTTACATTACAGATACAATAATGGGTACCACTGCAGATTCCTTTTTCAGCCTTATTTACCTCTATTTTGTGTTCCTATTTCAAGGAATATAATGTTTTATTGTTGTATATCATGTTTTGAGTGGAGGATTTTTATTATCTTAATCTAACCTAACTTAACTTAGTGTCCAAAGTGGGGGCTGCCACCCCCACACCCCTGCTAACACTCCACTTGTTCCAGTATTTCCCCATCCAGTTGTACATTTAGATTTACCCTGCGAGCATCTCTATTGCAGACCATCGCTTTACTTTATTAACATTCACTCTCAGCTTCCTCCTCCTACATACCACGTCATACTCTTTGACTACTAGCTGCAGTTTCTCCTCGGAATCCGCCAAAAACGCTGTTTCATCAGCAAACAGCAATTGATTCAACTCCCAATCTCCACCATTCTTTCCTACTACTAAACCCAATCCTCTACCTCATTTTTAATGTGTAGTAAATTAATTGCCACGATCTTGGCGCTTTTCATAATCACCTGGGAGACAAATATTCAAAATTTTCCGTTTTTCATTTGATTTTGTAGATTTTAACTAAGTTTCATATGCACAAAGAATTTTAGTATGGAGTGCAAAGATTAAACAATGCATACTGGTACGGTATCCATAATAAACTTTGTAAATGTCACTTATATCACTTACAGGAATTCAGCGTAGCCTCAGACTACAACAGTGTGAACCAGACCCGGGAGTACCTTAGCCACCAGGGGAGAGTCTCCGAGGTCCTCCATTGCCCTACGTTGCGCTGGGTCCTCTCTGCCGGCCGTGACAAATTCTTCGTCTATCACTGCACGGAAAGCGGGCGGCGGCTTGGCGGTCACCAGTGCTCCGGTTGGTGCACGGCTCTCCGCTTCGACCCCGTCACGCACCACGCCTTTGTCGGGGATTACGGAGGACAGGTCACAATGTTGAAATTAGAGGAGACGGGGCCACAGGTTATAACAGTGCTTAAGGTAGGTCATTAGAGATACTGGTTGACGGGAAGCTAGTTGCTGGTTTAAGACAGGTCAGCTGTTGAATTGTTGGTTGAGGATAGGGCATGTCGGCTGTTTAATTCAGGGTAATTTTGCGATTAGCTTGTTATAGCCTGTTATATTTACAGCTATTTAAAAACTTTTAAAGCCAAATATGTTTATTATTAAAAGTTGGTAATAACATAATGAAGAGACACAGCAGTTTGTTTTGTTTATCTGTTAATTATCAAGCAACCAGTTGCTGAGGGAATCAATTTACTGTCAGCTGAAATACAACCGACTACATTACTAAATACAACCGACTACAGTACTGTATATAATAGTTGACAATATACTTCTGATTATTTTTCCCAGGGTCACAACGGTTCCATCCGGTCTCTGGCGTGGGATGGTGACAGGCAGTTGTTATTCTCGGGATCCTTCGACCAGAGTGTCATTGTGTGGGATATCGGTGGTGGGAAGGGCACGGCATTTGAGCTCCAGGGGCACACGTGAGTTAATTGTACTCTGGAAATGTCTGTAAATGAATACCGTCAACTTTTTCATATTCGAATATTAATTTGAGCACACCAGCTTTTATCATAGAGATACGTAGTATAGATATTATTAGTGGGAGGGATTTTCTTCTTGTGCCACTAACCTATAAGAGTGATTTTATGGCTAGAGTTCATAGTGCGTTCTAAGTTGGCACTATAGTCTGTTTCTTTTCAACTGATGGTAAATTGCACAGTTCCATCAGGATTTCTCAGTTATTTTAATTAAAATGTAAAACTTGCAAACTAAACAAACCAAAATTGGGACAAGGACAATATAAAGTCAAATTAAATTATCAAAATCGCTATGTGGAAACAAGAAGATTTTGTACTGAAATATGATGCTAATAATATAAACTTGGTCTTAATATGATGCAGAGACATCGTGGTTTCATATTTTTCCATTGCGTATCGATAAATTAGCTGCTATGTGATTTAATTTACCGTCAGTTGAAAAGAAACTGAGTACTGTATAATGATGTTGTTTACCCTTATTTGCTCTGCTTTTTCCAGGAGTAAAGTGACGTCGCTAGTGTACGGTCAAAGGAGTCACCAGTTGATGTCGGGCGGGGAAGATGCCACTGTGGTGTTTTGGGACATGACGGCAAACAGACAGGAGGTTGGTAAAAGAATATGTGGACGAACGTACACACTAGACATGCATATATTGTACAGTACTTTAAAGACTGGTTGTGAACGTTGTCTGTAACCAGCTTAATCAGCTCCATGTGTTGAGTGCCAGCATTCATATTGTAAATGTGACACAGGTTGACTACACTTTAAAATGTAAAACTTGCAAACTAAACAAACCAAAATTGGGACAAGGCCAATATAAAGTCAAATTAAATTATCAAAATCGCTATGTGGAAACAACGCTTACTAAAATGAAAATTATTAAATAAAAGAACACAATCCACCACATAGGGTGTACATTACTACATGAGCAAGTTAATCTGTTTCCCAAGCAAACTAATCGCACATATAACAACGCACTATCGTCACGTTAAAGGAAGTACAGTAAACCCTCGCTATTTCGGACTAATTGGGGGGAGACCCAGTCCGGAGATGACCGAAAATCCGAGATGTCCGAAGTCCGACTTATGTCCGACTTAAGAGAGGAAAATGTCCGAATTGGAAGAGGGAGTCCGAGCCACCAGAGAAAACGGAGACTTCCCTATCACTAACAACGTTGATTCGAGGCAGCTTGGGGAACAACAACAACAACAACAACGTTGATTCAAGATAAATTACAGTACCTGTACAGTATCCAGCAGACATATATTATAAATCTCGGAATTTTCCAAGATATATGACACCTGTCCGACAGTCCATGTGGGCCCTCGGAGTTTTCCCCTTACATCTCGGAATTTTCTGAGATATACGGCAAACTTTCCGAGAGGCCAATGCCAGTCCGAGTAGTCCGGGTTTCCGACTTCTAGAGGTCCGAGATAGCGAGGGTTTACTGTAGTCAAGTTTGGGAAGTCCGGGACGTTCTGGCAAATTTGACTAAACTCTGCATGAATAAAGAAACTACATGTTAAATGTCAAAATATTATTTAAAATCAAATTTGCAACATGACAAGACATTAACAATAGTACAAAATACAAATATTGATAAGATATCTATACTATTACAAAATAATATATAAAATACAGTACAGCACTCACTAACGATAGTGCTATCGGGTAGGTACCTGTAAGCATAGCATGCCTCAAGTGACCCCTATCAATAACTACCATACAAATAACCTACATTTATAGCACAAATAAACTAAGGAAATCGCAAAAGTAAGCAATTGATACTATCGACAATGAATACATATAATATAAAGACAAATAATTGCAAAATATGAAGTAACAACAGATTTAAACAAAGAGTACTCTTTTAACAAGAACAATCAATTTAAAAAATCATCAATATTAATAAAAGAAAAAGATAAACAATAAATACAGACAAAAAACAATAAATACAGACAAAAATTAAGCAGAGGTTATACAAGAAACTTCAAGTTAAAAATGCTTGATTAAAATTATTGATGTCAAATTTTAGAATACAGTCACAATAATTGACCCTAAAAAGATTAAATTTATGGAACAATTTACTTGCCTCAAAACCTCTGTCCACTAAGAGTCTGTATAGTAACCTAGCTCTAGCCCAAAAGTCATCTACTTTAGTGCAGATTTTACAAAATCTTATTAATTGGGAATAAAAACAATTATAAGTTATTTTACTATCGATATTACTACTAGGGAAAGGAAAGTTTATTACCTTAAAATTAAAATCATCAACTTTGTGGCGGATGTCCACCATGGCAGAGAGGGGTTGGAAGCCATGAAGATGAGTAGCATATAAGTACTCTACCAGTGAGGGCTCCATCCCGGGCCTCCTACATTCTATACGGTTTCATTTCATCTGACGGTAAATTGAATCCCTTACCAGCTAATTTCTTGATACTTAATGGGAAAATATGAAACCACTGTGTGTCTGCATCATATGAAGACAAAGTTTATTCAATTAGCATCATATTTCCCTACAAAATCTTCAAACTTACTGAGAAATCTTGATGGGAACTTTGCACTTTACCGTCAGTTGAAACAAAACGGTATAGTTTAGAATGCTATCTCTGTAGGATCCTAAGAGATCTGTGTGTATGTGGAAAAGATCTACTGGAGGCAGGTAATTCCAATCCCTTGCTCCACAAAGTAAGAACAAAAAAAATAAAAAATTAGATCAAGTTTGCAGGGTGTACAGTATAGTGCATGTAGCTCTATGTATGAAAGCAAGAGTGTGTGTATTTTAAGAGCAAGCTACAACTGCTCATTGTGTGAAGTAGTTGTAATAACAGTTGTTGTTGTTGTTGTTGTTGTTGTTGTTGTTGTTGTTGTTGTTGTTGTTGTTGTTGTTCCCCAAGCTGCCTGGCCGAACAGCCCCAAGGCCCCGAGCAATTCGAAGGCCATAACCGAGCGCCCCCACAGAACCCTCCCTGCCGACCACAATAAAGCCTGGGTGACCGAAGCCACTCCATGGCGGGGAGCTGAGGAGGGTGCGGAAACGCCCGGGAAACCAAAGCACCACCCAGGGCCCTGTGCCCCTCAGCAATTATGAAGAGAAAGTTGAGGGGCAAGGGAAAAATGTGACGCTTTGGCTTCCGATCTTGGTAGATTGGAAGATCAATCCACGGAAGAGACGCCGTCACTTGAGATCTAGAAAATATATAAGTTAAAGGAACAGTCAGAGTAAGCTATGGGTATGGCAGAGATCGCTCAGCTCTCACTCTGATAGACCAGCCCATCACCATTGTAATAACAGTTTAATCAGACTACTGTATATTGATGGAAGATCAGGTTCTTAATATTATCTAGGTTACCGGTATAAGATATAATGTAACATGGCATAATAATAGCTACGTATGGCAAAATGCACCTATGGAAAAAGTTTTGAGTGTGATTGCTCTGAAGTATGGGTACCGTACTGGTAATTGTTATTTCCCCCCAGACTCCTGAGTGGATTGAGTCGGACTCGTGCCAGTACTGTGAACGACCTTTCTTCTGGAACATTAAGGCCATGATGGACCAGAAACAGTTTGGTCTACGCCAGCACCACTGCAGGTCAGACACGCCAACTTTCATTATGATGAATCAATACTTTTTTACTCTGGCATTGATGTAAACTTTTCTTACCTTACTTCTCTCTTACCGTAAAGTAGCTGCTATAGTACAGGTCTCCCTCGATTTACTTACAGTTTCTTACAGTAGATCCTCTGGAAAAAGGCAAACTAGGCCTGTGTATCCAGCTCAGTACCAGTACTTGCACTGCTGCGGTCGTTCACGGTGTTGGCGGCGGCGGTAGCAGACGCAACATTTTTACTATTCTGTATTTTTGCTTTATAATCAAACTTCAAATCTTGTCTTCCCCATGCTTTATCAAGATTACTTTCAAACTCCCTTATTGATTCGGAATCGACTACATACTGGGGCAGTGCGTTCCACTCATTTACCACTCTATCACAAAATGAGTTCTTTGCCTTCTCAAGCCTATTTCTTTCTTTGTAAATTTTCTTTGAGTGTTTTCTTGTTCCCTCCCGCATCAAGAAGATACCTTCACACACATCCTCATCATACTTTCCTGACACTATCTTAAAAGTCTCTTATCATATCCCCTCTCTTTCTCCTATATGCCAGTGTCGGAAGCCCCAGTGTCCTCAACCTCTGCTCATAGCCCGCGTTTTTCAACGTTGGTACTAGCTTGCTAGCTCTCCTCTGCACTTTCTCCACTGCTTCTATATCCTTTACCATAATATATGGAGCCCACACCTGGTTCGCATATTCCAGGTGCGGCCTAACCAGCGCTGTATAGAGATTCCTGAAGATTTCTTCGTCAAGTGACACAAATGTCCTCCTTATCAGCCCTACAATTCTATTGGCTTTGTTTATCTTTTCCGCTAAATGTTCTGAGAAATTTAACTTATTGTCTATCACTACTCCTATATCCTTTTCTGCATTCACTTCCTAAGTTCCTCCATCGCTTCATACATACTGTATCCTACCTTGTCTATCTTGCTTGTCCCAATCCGCATTTACTTGCATTTTTTTTAGATGAAAAGGCATTAACCAATGCTCAGACCATCCCTTCATGCCCTCCACATCTCCTTTGAAGCAAACCCACATCTTCCTTACTCCTCACTCTTCTATACAGCTTAGTGTCATCCGCATACAGGTATACCTCACTTCCATTAGTTATAACTTCAGGTAAGTCGTTGATAAATATAACGAACAGTAGTGGTCCCAACATAGATCCCTGAGGAACCCCACTTGTAATTTCCCTCCACCCCGAGCCTATTCCATTCACCAGCACCCTCTGTCTCTGATCTTTCAGGAAGGCTTCTATCCATTTCACACATTTCTCCCCTATATTATAGCTTCTAACTTTCTCTATTAACCTTTTATGTGGGACCTTATCGAAGGCCTTCATAAAATCACAATATACCACGTCTATTACATCACCATCCTCTAGAATTTGCAACCAATCATCTACCACCTTAATTAGCTGTAGTACCGTCGACCTCCCCGGCAAGAATCCGAACTGTCTCCCACTGAAAAGTTGGTTTGATTTCATATGCTCCATTATTCCTTCTCTAATTACCGTTTCCATTAGTTTACACACAACACTTGTCAAATTGACTGGTCTATAATTTCCTGGGTCATTTCTCTTTCCCTTCTTAAATATAGCTATCTGTTATGTTCGCCTCTCTCCAGTCCATCGGGATTTTTCCTGTATTAAACGATACCTCAAATAACATTTTCAATGGCTCTACTAACATCTCACCTCCTTCCTTTATGATTCTTGGGTGTATCCCATCTGGTCCCGGGGACTTACTTCTGTTCATTTTTTCTATAACCATTATTCTAGCATGGGAAAACTCTATTAGTTCTAGTGCAGGTGCCAGTTTGATGGGAATATTTGGCACTGCATCATCCGACTCTACTGTTAGTACCCCAGCACCTCTGCTTTCTCCTTATCTGTCTCCGCTCTACTCCCATCATCCAACCACCCTACCAGCTCTGGGATCCCTACTCTTCTTGTTAACTTTTCCTGAATGTACTTCCAGAATATTTTTGGATTATCCTTCACGTTTCTTGCAATCTCTCTCTCCCTTTCCTTTACCCCCCTCCTTGTCTCCCACCTTATTTTATTGTTTATCTGTCTACGTTCCAAATCCACTACCGTAAAGTGGGGTAACTTCGTACTGCGGTGATAACTTCGGACATCGGCGATAATAAGTAATTAGACATTGTCATTATATAATGGAAACGCTTTTTATTGTTTTTTTTGTGGGGTCCGTTTAGAGAAATGGCAAAAGAAGAGCATGTAAAAGTCCTAGGAAACTGACATGAGTATATGTACACTAAAAAAATATTATATATATGACGAAAATATGTACATTTTTCGCTACCCTGCCAAACTTCTATCGCCCTGAAGAAATTTGTTTGTATGAATGATGTTGTGACTGATATAATTTTGTAGTAACATTACCAGAGACAACATCCACCAAAGGAAATTTGATACACTTGTATAACGCTCTAGCTAGAACACCATAATTTAGCCGATTGTGTTTAAAAAAAAAAACTTGCTAACTTCGGACATGGAACAAAACAATCGTTTGTTATTATTTGCCCTATGAAAATCATTCATAATACTTGTCCATCATTATCATGGTGGTAAAAGATCAAATAATCATTCTCTGAGTCCAAAAACCCATAAAAATATGATACTGTAATATGCTAACCAATTTATGTATTTCGGATAATTCTGGATATATAATATATATAAATTAGGAGAGGCATATATCTTGTCCAATTTTTTTTTATCTGCCGAAAGAAACACCAACAAATACGTTATACCTATAATGCTCAAATTCATAAAAGTGTATATGCACTGTATGCAGTGATATAGTATACATACCTATATATTTTCACTAGGCCTAGTTAATTTTCGAGTTATTGATTAGACAGCATTGGTTATTTTTCCTGCTCAATATTTTCTAAGAGTGAGTTCAATTCCTAACGAGAACAGATCCAAACAGAATATATGTTAAACATCGTATATATCCCCCTCCTATACTGATTATAAAGGCCTAAAAGTATTGACTGTGCATTTTCCACTTAAACATCGGACAGGAATAAGCAGCAATAATAAAATATTCATATAAAATAGTAGGAGCCGAAAAATTAATGAAATAAGGCCACGAACGTACGTCCGAAGTTCTCCTTCGTTTGTCCGGAGTTATCCCAGCTTTCTTGGCAATCATTTTCCATAAGAAATCACCTATGTCCGAAGTTATCCATACATGTCCGAAGTTATCAACTTTTCAAGCAAACTTCGGACATCATTTAGGATAAGGATAGCTCTCTTATTATGGGGGATAATTTTAGGAGGCTTCCTGGATTACGGCATTATCACCATACATCACTTGACCTAGTTAAATCTCTATAATGTGTTTACACTCAGGAGCAATTGTTAAAAAACATCGAAAAATGTCCGAAGTTACCCCATTTTACGGTACTTTAGCTTCTATACTAGACCCCCTGTTCTTTTTTTTTAACATTTTTAATCTATCTAATGGAGTGAGGAACTACATGAACGAAGGCGGTGCTGGTTGGGGGGAGGGGCGTCGACTGACTGGGGACAGAGGTGCATGGGGGCGGTTCGTTCGTGGCCACCCCTTCGGGGATCACGGCGTCAGGCAATAGATAGATAGATAGAATCTATCCCACAATCGTTTCTTTCTTCTTATCAAGTCCACAGCTTTCTTTTCATTGGTTTACGTTCTTGAAAACCCGATCTTAAATAGAAAAATCGTATAGCAAACCCTAAAACTAAAGGGGTAAATGGGGATGCGTTCTCGGACCAGCCAAAACCAAAACCTAAAAAAAAAATAAAAACAAAAAATATAATAATATAAATCGGGGCATCGGATAGTGAGGGAGACCTATAATTACAGTAGTTCGATTTCTTCATACTGTGTCTTTCTTTTTCAGACAAATAAGTTTTAGTTTTCTTCCAATTCTGCTTTCGTTTGACACCCTGCTTATCATTCATTATAATATGCACTGATGTATGGTGTGATGGATGCTAGGGTGTATAGGGGTATTGGAGGGGGTCTGTCTGATCATTATGTAGTGGTAGCTAAGGTTAGGATACAAAAGAAGTGGGTGAGGAGAGCGGGAGGGAGGCGAGAGGAGGGTGGAATGGTGAGGAGGGTGGAGAGGTTGCAGGAGGAGGAAGTCAGGGAGGAGTACAGGAGAGCAGTGGAACGACGACTAGGTGGGTTCGACCTGGAAGTTATGGAGGAAGTGGAGGAGATGAGCAAGGTGTTTAAGGATGAGATCTGTGCAGCATGTGAGGAGGTGTGTGGAGTGAGGAGAAGAGGGAGGGGAGTGAAAGGTACAGCATGGTGGACAGAAGAGGTAAGAATAGCTGTGGAAGAAAAGAAGAAAGCATATAGAGAGTGGTTGGGTAGTAGAGGGAATGAAGATTCCGAGAGACAGAAACGAGCGAGGTACGTGGAGAGTAAGAGGGTGGTGAAGAGAGTAGTGAAGGAAAGTAAGAGAAGAGTAGATGAGGAATTTGGAAGGAATCTGAGTGTAAAATGGAGGGAGAGTAAGAAACTGTTCTGGAAAGAAGTCAAGAAAGTTAGGGAAGGTAGCAAGGGAAACAGTAAGGGTGTGAAAGATAAGAATGGGAGAATGCTAGCCGAGAAGAAAGAGAGAGTCGAAAGATGGAGGGAGTACTTCAGTGAGTTGCTAAATGAAAGGAATGAAGAGCCAGCAAACATAGCTGGATATGGTATGGGAGGGAGAAGAAGAGAAGTAGTGGAGGAGGAGGTGGGGATCAGGAGGTCAGAAGTGTGGGAAGCCATGAAAAGAGTGAAGTTGGGGAAAGCACCAGGAACAGATGGAGTGTGTGGGGAAATGTTGAGGTATGGTGGTGAGATAGTGATAGAATGGGTATGGAAAATGTGCAAACTAGCATGGGAGAAGGGGAGTGCATCCGATGACTGGAAGACTGGCATAATAGTCCCCCTATATAAGGGCAAAGGGGAAAGAGGAGTGTGTGGTAACCACCGAGGAATATGTCTTCTAAGCGTAGTAGGGAAGGTATACAGTAGGGTAGTGATTGAGAGAGTGAGAGTGAGAACGGAGAAATGGATAGGCGACGAGCAGGGAGGTTTTAGGAAGGGAAGAGGATGTGTAGATCAGATTTTTACCCTGAATTGTGTTGTGGAGAAGTATCTGGAGAAGAAACAAAAGGTGTATGTTGCCTTTATGGACTTGGAGAAGGCCTATGACAGAGTGGATAGAGAAGGTTTGTGGAAAGTACTTAGAATATACGGAGTAGAGGGCAAGTTGCTGAAAGCAGTGAAGAGCATGTATGAGGGTGCAAAGGCGGCAGTACGTGTGGAGAGTGAGCAGAGCGAGTTCTTTGACCTGAATGTTGGTTTGAAACAGGGGTGTGTGATGTCCCCGTGGTTGTTTACTGTATATATGGATGGAGTTATGAAAGAAATACTATCGAGCAGTGGATGTTGGTGTATCGCTGAAAAGGGAGGGAATTGAGTGGAAGCTACCTATACTGCTGTTTGCGGATGATACAGTTCTGATGAGTGATAATGAATGGGAGTTGCAGGGTCTGGTAAATGAGTTTGGAACAGTGTGCGAAAAACGGAATTTGAAGGTAAATACGGGGAAGAGCAAGGTTATGGTCTTCGAAAGGGGTGAAGTCACAGAGTGTGAGGTGAAGCTGAACGGTCAGGCTATGGAGATCGTCAACTCTTTTAAGTATCTGGGCAGTGTGTTGAGTAAAGATGGGACTATGGATGAAGAGGTGCGGGAGAGGGTACAACAGGGGAAGAGGGTTGTAGGAACGCTAAAAGCAGTAACAAGAAATAGGGTGGTCAGTATGGAAGTGAAGAAGTCCTTGCATGACAGTGTGGTAATCCCGACACTGACTTACGGAAGCGAAGCATGGACGTTGGTTGAGAGACTCAGACCAAGAGTGAGAGCAGTGGAAATGAATTACTTAAGGAGTGCGTGCGGAGTTACATGGAGGGATAGACAGACTAATGAGGAAGTAAGAAGGAGGTGTGGTGTGGAGGTAGATGTGCTGGAAAGTGTGAAAAGGAACAACTTGAGATGGTTCGGCCATATGGAACGTATGGAAAGCGAGAGAATGACTAAGAGGGTGTACGAGAGCGAGGTGGAGGGGGAGAGGTAGACCGAATATGAGGTGGAAGGATGGAGTGAGGAACTACATGAACGAAGGCGGTGCTGGTTGGGGGGAGGGGCGTCGACTGACTGGGGACAGAGGTGCATGGGGGCGGTTCGTTCGTGGCCACCCCTTCGGGGATCACGGCGTCAGGCAATAGATAGATAGATAGATGTATGGCGTAGGGATGAGGCGACCCCAGCACCATCCACTTTCTGGTGGAGTGAGAATTTTCCACCACCGCTTTCTCCTGCGAGATGTAGAAGTTGGCTAGAAAGAATCGGGGGCGGGGGGCCTGGTATCCTTCTCCCCATAACTCCCAAAGAGGTGAGGGGGGGGGGTTATATTAACCAAAAATGAGCTTCATTCCATGCACTTTTTCATGCACAAGCAAGAGCCAGAGTGTAATGCTAATATATATCCGTGAAAGGGCAATAATAGAGCTTTCCAATGACACCTGAATCATCCTTGTACGACCTTGGGTTATCTTGCAACCGAAGGCGAAAATGCCCTAAAATGAGAATGGATGATCAGTGCTGGGTGAAGAAATGCCGGACTGAACGTGGCGGGAGCTGCGCGTAGGGGTAGACCTAGAAAGACGTGGGATCAGGTACAGTACTTCAGTCCAATCTCAAAATAAATAACTTGATAACAGAGTCAGCCCTTGACAGGGTCGCCTGGAAAGCCGCCATATAGGACATGAGACTGTAACCTCACTCTCTGTGAACAAACGGTCTTTAAACTTGTATGTATGTACTGTATGTATGTGCTCCCCCCCAACTCACAGAAACTAATCTGATCTGAAATTAATTCTAGTAATTTGGTATACCCTGCAGGAAGTGTGGCAAGGCGGTGTGTGACAGCTGCAGCAGTAAACGGTCCTGTATTCCAGTCATGGGCTTTGAGTTTGATGTTAGAGTGTGTGATAACTGCCACACCAATATCACAGACCAAGAGTAAGTGTCATTAGTGTAACATACAACACTTATACAAACTAACAAAATGCTTCATATCACAGACCAAGAATATGTGTCATCTGTGTAAAATGCAACACTTATACAAAGTTTACAAAATACTTCATATCACAGACAAAGAATAAATTTCATCTGTGTAATGTGCAACACTTTTACAAACTTACAAAATACTTCTTATCACAGACCAAGAGTGAGAGTATCATCAGTGTAACATACAACACTTATTCCTTTTTACAAAATGCTTCTTACCTACAGTTCAGGTCTCCCTCGATATAAGATTGGGTTACGTTCCTGATAACACGATCTTAAAAGGAATAATCATATAGCAAACCATTTGATAGCGTAATACATAAATGCACGGTATTTTGGTGTGAGTATCCTAGGTTCGAGTCCTTGGAGTGCCACATGTATTTGTTGATTTCATTAATTGAGTTTAGAAGTAAAGTTGGTTGGTGAAAAAATATTGATTTATGGAGTAAATAGGGACGCGTTCTCGGGCCAGCCAAAACCCAAACCCAAACGAATAAAAACCTACAATAATATTGTAAATTAGATCTGTACTTTTCGTATATATTACAAGTACGGTACCTGTATTGTATTTGCCTACCCTCACTATTTAATAACCCTCATGAATTATGTAAAAATACTGCTTCAATTAGATTATACTTCGATTTTAGTACAAGGACCAACAGATTGAATTAGGCTCTGCATACATGCCTGTCATCAGCTCTTTAAATTGCTAGCTACTGATTCCCTCAATGCTGTGTATCTTGAGTTAATGGCATTTCTTGTACAGTTGGCCAAATAAGTCGTGTCACCGCTGTCATTACGTTTTGCTCTCTGTGTGCTGTATTAATGTCTGTCGAATGTTGACTAGGATGTGTATAGATAGGGACATGTTTGTACAGTATATCTCACTCAAAACAATAAATTAATGCTTAGATAGTGCTGATACCAATTATTGATCGAAATATACTTGGTGCCGCGACACCACTTATTTGGCCAACTGTACAGTAATCTCTCAATTATCCGTCGCTGAATTATCCAACGTGCGACATTATCAATTATTGTCAAAAAAATATCCGTCTACATCACATAATCTGTCTTCATAACGAATAATAAAATTCATATCCGGATCTGTGGGAGTAAAAGAGATAATAGAGATAGATTTCACCCCTTTAATTGCTAGAGGTCCTTCCCAAGCTGTATAAAATTGTCCAGTGTTAGCAAAAATATATTAAGAGTTATGTTACTGAAAGGGTTAATGTTTGTAGCTTGCTGCATATAGAGTAACTTTTAAATCTAATCCTAATATTTTCCTGCCCGTCTAGTGTGACTGGAGATAAGTAAGTATAATTGGTTGTGTTGTTGAATTTTATAGTTACCATATCTATAAATCTTACTATAAGTAGCACCATCGAACTTGATAATAATCTTAACCCCTTAACTTCTTATAACTCAAACTGAATGAAAGCAATCGTAGTGACGTTTCTACCATTTGGGAAGAGTCCACCAGGAAATAGGTGTGGATATTTACAGCCAGTTTGCTCAAGGCCCTTTTGAGTTACATAGAGGTCAGGGATCAAGATTATTATCAAGTTCGTTGGCGCTACCTATAGTTCGCATATCCTCACACTCTTTTGTTTTGATGTCAAGAGTTTGGACACTCGGTCTAGTGATTTGTGGCAAATGTTCAGTTAAGTCCCTGTAATAAGGGCACACCCTAGCCCTGTTAACCCCTTCCTTACCGATGATGTATTTTGTGTTATTCCAGCTATATTTAGACGATTTTATGCAGCTTAGGAGGACACCGGGGTACTTAACCCATGGGATCCGGGGTGCCTCATATGAATTTTGGTAAAATCAATTTCATAATTCAGTAGCTACTGATTGAGACCACCTAGAGCAGTCAATGATTTTGAAAATTGTAGAACTTTTTGTTGTCTGTAGAATGCATTAGAGAGGACGTCGCTACAACGCGTGGTTGCCGAGTTCTGATGATTATAGCGACGATTTTTAGCCAACCATTTTGCCTCATATGAGGCCTCCCGGATTCCAAGGATTAAAATGGATAATCAAGATAGTTTGAAGTCTTTTAATTGCTACACATCCTCCCTAAGCTGGATAAAATCTTCTAATAATATCCAGATTATAACGACATGGACAACTCGGTACAGAAGGGGTTAATCAAGGGAGTGCACAGTGTTAAAAACTGCATCATCATCATCATCAATTACTTTCTTGCCATTCAAATACTGTAGCAATAATCCAGCAAAAGGTATAAAAGCATTCGTAATCATGTTTTGCATCCGCATTTTATCCCAAACATTTCATAGGTGCTTGGTCTGGGTTTTCTTGTATGTTTGAATTATTATCTTTAAAGTGATTCCATGCTCTCTACTTATAACTAGTATTAAGTGACATGTCCTAAACTGCTGTATTCCATAAATCTCATAGGTTCTTTTGTCTGTATATTGTGTCCCTCCTGTTTTGGTTTGTTTATTTTGCAAGTTTAAATGATCTGATCTTCCAGTAAGAAGTCTCTGGCGCGTTTCCACGAGGTGAAGCATAGCGTTATTTACATGGATCTGGACGAGGATCAAGGCCTGCTGCTTACTGTTGGTACGTAGAGAGAGAGAGTGAGAGTGAGAGTGTGTGTGTGTGTGTGTGTGTGAGTGAGTGAGTGAGAGAGAGAGAGTATGTGTGTGTGTATTTACCTATTTGTAGTTTACAGGAATTGAGCAGCGCTCGTGTTGTCCTGTCTTATTTACTTTATAATCAATCCATTTTACTTAGACAAGTATCGTAATGGATATTCCCAGTTCCCAGTATTTTGGACTAACATATCATAGCTTATGTTATCCTATTTGTGTGAGTGTGTGTTACTCAGTACTCAGTTACTTGTTCGTCAAGGGGAATCCACGCAATGCGAGCTAAGCTCATTATTATCGCGCCTCCTTAACTGGGAATGTATTGCGTGAAATGCATGTTAAGTGTTTTATGTACTGTTGGAATGGCTGTGGATGTGTGTGTAGTCTGTATTTTAGCCAATTGGCGACATCGGAAACGAAGGCTTAGGGTGGATCTGTATGGTACCATTCTCACTATAGACGGTACCGTCTCGCCCGAAGGCTTAGGTAGCCATCAGCTTAGGTGAACCATATGATATCCATCTCGCCTTGTACCATTTTTGCCAACCTCAGATGGGACGTCACAACGTCGTCCACTTATTCCAGGTACCTATTTACAGCTAGGTGAACTGAGGCTAACACATGAAAGGAGACAAGCCCAATTTGTCTCCGCCCGGCCGGGGATTGAACCCCCGACCCCTCGTGTGTGAGACGAGAGCTCTACCTACTAGGCTACGGGCTGTGTGTTGTGTGTGTGTGTGTGTGTGTGTGTGTGTTTGTGTTTGTGTTTGTGTTTGTATTTACCTAATTGTAGTTTACAGGAGTTAAGCTAAGCTCGTGTTGTCCCGTCTCTCAGTCTACTTTTTATCCAATTTTTTCTTGAAAATATGGATGTTCCTTGCCCCTACCACCTCCTCCTCCAGCCCATTCCATTTGTCAATACATCTATAGGGGAAGCTAAACTTCCTGATATCGCTCTTGCAGGTAGGTCTTTTTACTTTGTAGCTGTGGCCTCTAGTTATTCCTGTATCCATAATTAACATATCCTCCCTATCCAGCCTCTCCAGCCCCCGGGTGCATTTGTACATCATTATCATGTCTCCCCTCTCTCTCCTCTCTTTTAAACTTGGTAGATTTAATTTGTCTAGCCTCCCTTCATATGGCAGTTCTCTGAGACTTGGAACCAATCTAGTAACTGCTCTCTGGATTCTTTCTAACTTGTGAATATTCTTCTTTAGATGCGGGGACCACACCACTGCTGCATACTCCAATCTTGGTCTAATCATACTCTTCATAATTTTCGCTACCATGGTCTCATCCAAGTAGTTCAGAGCAACTTTCATATTCCCGGCCATTGCATACATTCCGCTAAAGAGCTTGTTAATATGTTTCTCTGGCGACAAATTATCTTGTATTGAATCAACCCTAAATCCTTTTCTTTTTCGGCCTTGCTAATTATATTATCTCCCATCCTGTACTCCCAATTTGGTCTATTCACACTTCTTCCCATATTTAACACATGGCATTTACTTATATTAAATTTCATTTTCCACTTGGTGCTCCATTCATATATTTTATCTAAATCCCCCTGCAGCTCCTCACAACTACTTTTATTTGTTATTTGTCTCATAATTTTTACGTCGTCTGCAAACATTGACATGTAGGAATTTATGCCTATCGGCAGGTCATTCACGTACATAATAATAATAATAATAATAATAATAATAATAATAATAATAATAATAATAAACGGTTTATTAAAGAATGGCAGCCTCATGAGCTGAAAATACACATTTTACAATTTAGTGGATGAACATGAGATGTACAGATATGAGGATGGTAAGCTCAGTTTACAAACAAAATAAATAAATACAATAATGATGCATATGACTGTAAATATACGTACATATGAGCGAGAACATATTGCTCACTAGGGCAACTTCTGATTATAAATCTATGCATAAGCATTATCTATTATTAAGTGTTCGCGTATCTTCATCCATGTATTTCCACCCTTAACAATAGAACGCCCAGCTCTCCCATATTTCGCCTTCTGTCACACACACACACACACACACACACACACACACACACACACACACACACACACACACACACCTACACTACCGAGGATTAACCTCCCACATGCGAGAGTGAGAGTGTGTAAATAGTGTGCCAAAATTATTTTGCAGAATCTCTCAGTAGATAAGGCTCCTGGTCCAGATTAAATTCCTCCAATAGTACTTAAGAATTGCTCCTTGGTGCTCGCTCCTGTATTGGCAATTTTTTTTCGTCTGTGTACTCATACCTCATGCTTCCCAGTACCCTGGAAAGAAGCAAACATCCATCCAGTTCCTAAAAAAGGTGCTTCTTCAGATCCATCAAACTACAGACCAATAGCTATAACTTCCACTCTTGGTAAAGTCTTTGAAATTATATTAAATAATCACATAATTAAGCATCTTGAGAATAATAAATTAATCAGTGATAGGCAATATGGTTTTAGACGATGTCGATCAACTGCAGACATTCTTTGCCTTCTTGCATCAAATCAACCAAGCTACAGACCAACATGGTGAAACACATACAATAGCACTGGATATATCAAAGGCATTTGATAGAGTCTGGCATCAATCCTTATTGTCGAAGATGTCACACTACGGCCTGCATCATTAGTTCCACTAATTTCTTCTTATCTTCATAACAGAAAAATATGTGTAATGGTAGATGGCCTTTATTCTCAATTTCACTCAATAAATGCTGGTGTTCCCCAGGGATCAGTTTTGGCCCCAACTCTGTTCCTCATTCATATCAATGATCTCATATCTACCACTCATAATCCAATACATTCCTATGCAGATGACTCAACACTCCACAGTTCCTTCACATTTACCAATTCTTTCACCCAACCCGATCTTATAAATTCAAAAATAAACACTGCAATTTCTCTGTACCAGGACCTTTCTAGAATTAATGAATGGGGACAAAAGAATCTAGTTTCCTTTAATGCACAGAAAACCAAGTACATTCAATTTTCTAACCGACAGAATCTCACTGACTCCCATATTTTTTAATGATGTAAATATTCCCACTTCCCCTAGTATTGACATTCTCGGTGTAACATTAACTACTAACTTGAGCTGGACACATTATGTTAGAAGCATTGCTAAGAATGCCTCTAAAAAACTGGGACTCCTGTACAGAGTTCGAGAATTCTTCACTGACGAGCAGTTGGCCGTAATATATAAAAGTCATGTGCGTTCTCAGATGGATTACTGTTCACCTCTGTGGGGTGGAAGTGGAGTGGTTGCATTGAGGCAGTTGGACAAAATTCAAAATAAAGCTACTGTATTAGATTAATAAATAACCCTGCAATCACACAGGACCTTCCTACATTATCCATACGAAGAAACGTTGCATCCCTTGCATTATTCTACAGATATTTTCACAGCAATTGTTCCGAGGAACTTGCTTCAATTGTGCCGCCTTCCACATCTTTCCCTGTAGAACTAGGGCAGCTGAGAGCGCCCATGAATTTACACTTTCTCCTCCACAATGCAGAACTTCTGCTTATCAGAATTCATTTATCCCCAGAGCTACTACTCTTTGGAATTTACTTCCCTCGAATTTCTTTCCACAAACTTACAATCTACAAATGTTTAAATCCAGTTGTTACAAAAATTTTATGAATGGAGGATGCCTTTAGGCACATGGACCTTTTTGTTTTATATGTGTTTTTCCTTCCTCCGTTCATTGTCTCTTAAAAAGTACGTGTGTGTATGTGTGTGAAATTAATGAAAGCATTTGATCCTGCTTGGATTCGAACCTGGGTTACCACATACAGATCTTAAACACACTAAGCAGTACACCATCAAGACAGTTATAGACAAATTACTCATCCTACTTTTTCCCCTCTTGTCATTTCAGGACAAGACCGCGTCATGAAGATTTGGGAGGTGTCGGGTTTGCTCAACTGATCTCCGGCCAGCGAGGGGGAGGAGGAGGAGGAAGGGGAGGAAGAAGACCCCAAGGAGGAAGGGGAGGAGCGTCGGAAGAGGGGGGAGGAGCGTCGGAAAAGGTCTATCGGTAAGGGGGGGGAACAGGTATGGCAGAGTCAAGTGCTGAAGGTGGTATTGAGAGATGATGAGGATGATGAGGGGAGCTAGTTGCCCTCCTAGTTGGTCCTCCTTCTTCCTCGTGTTTAGCCCCTTTAGTTTTCAGATATTAAGACGTTCGGCCCATTAGTTTGGCGATCGTGACATTTTTCTACCGAAAAATGTACAAATTAATGTTGGTCATAGGGGGATCTAATAGATGATTTATAAAGTTTGATGGAGGTCTAGCGAGGAAACTAAAAAATAAATGAATATATAAATAAATAGACCCCAAAAAATAACCGGTGTTGAAGGTGGTACTGAGGGAGCTAGTTGCTATCTATCTATCTATCTATCTATCTATCTATCTATCTATCTATCTATCTATCTATCTATCTATCTATCTATCTATCTATCTACCTACCTACCTACCTACCTACCTACCTACCTACCTACCTACCTACTCAGGCGCATACCCCATTTTCTTTTTCTTTTCCCCGGGGTTGGCTGACTCGAGACGAGCCAGTTAGCTAGTTGCCCTCTTACTTTATTCTGGCTAACACTACACGTCTTTATGTAGCTTAGGAAGGACACAAGGGGTAAAAAGACTCATTTTAAACTCTGGAGTCCCACACATCCTTACTAAGTTTGATAAAATTGTCTAATTATAGCCAGAATAATAGAAACAAGTATGGCAGAATGAAGTGTGATTAACCCGTTTCACCACCATGACATAATTTTCATCATATTCTGGTTGCCATTAGACGATTTTCTTTAGTTTATAATCTACCTCTAGGACTCAAATGGGTAAATACAATCTCGATAAACCCTCTCAATAACATAGGTATTTCTTAAACTGCATACAATCATCTAATTTTAGCCAGAATCAAATGTAAAAAGGCGTCATGGTGCTGAAGTGTTTAAAGAGGAGAGGTCGTCATATTCGATTGCCTATAGTCCTAAACCAACGAGAGAGGTTTAACTTCCCCTTCCTAAAATTTGGCAATCTGTATATGAGAAAAATAGCAAGTACTTTGGTTTCCAATTAAAAGCTTGTGAAAATTTGAGTAGTGGAAAGAGAAATACCTATAAATGGTTTTAAATGCATCGAACACAGTATATTTGGCCATTTGTACACATATTTAGCTCTATATAGAAGTACTCTTGTTTATCTGTAAAAAACTATTTACAGTATCTATTTATATTTTCTATCTATTTACTCGACACATTCCCCATTTTTTGTTTTTTTTAATATCTGGGGGTAAAGATTGCTTATCCAAAATTTAAAAAAAAAAAAAAAATTTTGATAAAAGGGAGTTTACTGTAATCCCCCACATACGGGTGATGGTGTAGAGAAGGTGTTAGAGTGTAGGGTGATGGTGGAGAGAAAGTGTTAGGCAGGGGAGGCGACAGGACTTTTACCGCTGATAGTACACTTTATGTAATCCTCCACATACGGCCTACATAGTCAGGCATTCTGTGTCTTGGTCTGCTGCTCCTTGACTCTGCAGGGGTCGAGACAACTAGTCAGACAATTACCATACTCGGAGTCCATTATCATTGGTTGTTCTTTAACTAAACCACTTTTATTGACATGGTTTCATGTGAGTCTTGGTCTACCTTTCTTTACATTTTTGGGAAAGAGGCTTATTCTTACTTTGCTTCTTATATTTTTATATACTGTAAAGTGTATTTGTTATTTATGTATTTTTTTTTTGTAGCTTTGTGTTTGGAGTTGCCTGACATTTACACCATAGATAATGATTTGAATTGTCTATCATAGTTTGTACTATATTACTCTATATGCAGAGGAGGGTAGCTAGTCGTACTACTGTATTAATATTGTTTTCAACATTTAATTTAATTATTTAGGTATTTTTTTGTTGGGTTGGTGATATTACGAATTCATTGTAGTTTGTCTCCTTTCCAATTTATACACCACTCAATTGGCCACTTGTAAGTTTCAGGCTATAAGGAAGTTGGAGCTGTAAACATCGATGGTAAATAGAAATACAATGATTATGCAGGTTTCTAATGGCTGAAGAGTATGTTTAAATAGGTTTTATGTATTTATTCTTACAGTTTCTTACAGTAGATCCTCTGGAAAAAGGCAAACTAGGCCTGTGTATCCAGCTCAGTACCAGTACTTGCACTGCTGCGTTCGTTCACGGTGTTGGCGGCGGCGGTAGCAGACGCAACATTTTTACTATTCTGTATTTTTGCTTTTATATATGTACTACAACCTTATGTTAACAGCTGAATAACAATATCTACAGCTCCAACTTCCTTATAGAACGAAACTAGCAAGTGGTCAATTGTAACCAGTTCGTAAATCTGGTGGACTACTAGTTCACTGATATTGCCAATCCAATGACTATAATATTAATATTAATGATACTATTAATACAAATACTAATAATGATAAAAATAATACAAATAATAATAGTGATAATACTAATCATAATAATTATATATTTTGTATTCTTATTCTTGTATATACAGTACTCTGGCACTTACTCCAGTTTTCCTTTTTTTTTATGGGGGGATTCTTATTTTTATTATACCATTTATATATTATCATTACTGTACTGTATTATCGTTATTATTATTATTATTTTTTTACCACCTACATACAATTACATAATATTGATTCTCGAAAATGAACCAAAAACTTGAATTACTCTAGCGTACACTGTAGAGATCTACTGTAGGCATGGGATACATACAGAACGATCTTGCATCTCAAACGCAATTAGGACAAAATGATAGGCGCGATTTAAATTTTCGAGATACGGGAAAATCCAATAGTGGGCGTTGAGTCAGCAAGTAACCCACACCAAAGCTGACAATGACCACTTTTGATACCCCAAGATCAGACAAATAGTACAGTATTTCACATAGTATATTACATAATTTATCATTGTAAATAAATAGAATGGTAAAAAGAAGAAGTTATACTTACCTTATAATAGTTGAATAGAAGCGTAAGTGGTAGAATGTTGGTTCCGAGGCAATGTTGGAACTACAGTACTGTACTGTGATTTGAGATTTGTGAATAGGGCAACCTTCAAGGAGTATGGACTTTACTCCTACAGATTCTTGTTAAGCTGAATAAAATTGTCTAAGGAGAGCCAGAATAAAGTGCAGAAAAGTGACACCCTATTGAAATCGTTAACATACCGCAGTGCTAAAGGTAGTTGTGAATTGGTTTGTGATTAGATAGATATTTCATGTGCGCTGAATTTTGGTGTGAGTATCCTAGGTTCGAATCCTTCGAGTACTATATGTATTCATTAGTTTCATTGATTTCATTAATTAAGTTATTTACAAGTTAATTGGGTGGTTGGTGATAATATGAATGCACAATTTTTTAAATTGAAATGACTTGAGTAGTAGGCCTACCTGTACTATGAAGTTTGTTACCTAGACTAAACTATACACAAACTTGCTTACCAAAGACTAATTTCCAAGTGATTTAGGTTACTTTAAATTTACTTACGAGTACTAACATTTGTACAGTCGTCAGCATATGTTCCTTTCTGTTTTTAGTTCTATTAACCCCTTGATTTAGAGAGGCCATTCCTAATTTGTATAAAGTTGCCTGGTGTTAGCTACGATGTTAGTTTACTCAAGGGGTTAGAACTGTTGAGGTTGTTCTACGAGACTAGTTCGTTTATTATTAATTATGGTGTTTTTTTAGCTCACAAATTGAATGATTCAGCAAACGCTTGGCAATTACATGTGCGAAGATAATTTTGTTACATTTATTGCTCTATTTGGATATATTGGTTGAAGCGAATATTGCTGATGATTGTACAGGTCTACCTCGATTTACGATTGGGTTAAATTCCTGAAAACCCGATCTTGAATAGAAAGATCATATAGCAAACCCTAAAATTAATGGAGTAAATGGGGATGCTTTTCTGGGACCAGCCAAAACCCAAACCCAAACACCTAAAAATCTCTAATAATATCGTAAATCGTGGCATCGGATAGTGAGGGAGACCTGTACAGTACACTCTCTAAAGATACAATTCTCTCCCTCCATTGCTCCGAGTAAGATGAAAACCAAAGCTATGGAAAGCTTGCATGTCTGAACAACTATTACCTCCTCTCCTCCTCCCTGAGTGTTTACTGGTCTACATACATACATACATACATACATACATGTTTACAGGTCTCCCTCAATTTACGATTGGGTTACGTTGCTGAAAATCTTAAAAGGAAAAATCGTATAGCGAACCCTAAAATTTATGTTCTGGGTGTGGTGTCCCGAGTTCGAACCCCAGGAGGACCATATGCTTTTATTAGTTTATTTAAGTACATTGGGGTTTGTAATTGATGAGTAATGTTACGAACGGGGTGTTACTTATTTATGGGGTAAATGGGGATGTGTTCTCGGACCAGCCAAAACCTAAACGCAAAAACCTTAAAACCTATAATGATATTGTAAATTGGGGCATCGGATAGTGAGGGAGATCTGTACTTTAATTCCTTTTTTGTGTTTTATCTTCTTGTTTTGTGTTTTATCTCTGCTTTTCTGGGTTTCATTTTT
This sequence comes from Paralithodes platypus, assembly GCA_032716605.1. NCBI lineage: Eukaryota > Metazoa > Arthropoda > Malacostraca > Decapoda > Lithodidae > Paralithodes > Paralithodes platypus. Next base: position 3,010,251 of record CM064575.1, read on the forward strand.
TTATTTACTTCTGCCTTTCTTGGATTTAGTTTGTCCTTTACTTTCGGCGGCAATGGCCTATGCTGTTGCCCTGCTATTTGGAGTATCTTCCATTCCTTCCTTCCTTCCTTCCTTCCTTCCTTCCTTTCTTTACTTACATCCTTCCTGTCTCCACTATTATGATACTGTTGTTCTGTCATTTAAGCTTTCCATAACCCTGGCTCCATCCTTTCAGTACGATGTTAACAACTTCATACTGAGGCTGGAAGTTTTGGGTGTGACTGTACATTGACTAACCATTACCAGTACCTGTCTGTTGTGTATGTCTCAATTGCATTTTCCTTCTTAAAAATAACAAATTAAGACAATTACTAGCCTGGGAGAAAGGTATTACTCATGAGTGCTTCTATATTACATATGTGTTATTTGTGTCCAGCTCGGAATACCAAAAATATTCACACATTAATCATTTTTATTTACTGTACAGATTATTTCAAATGAGTGCATTTCTTTAATATGCTTTAATATGTTTGTTATAGTTAATTATTATAGCATTTGATAGGAGGTTTAATACTAATATTTCTCATTAACTTTATTTTTCCTATTTGTTGTTGAATAGTGATTATGCCTCGATATATAATTTGGAACATACTTATTGCATAATGAATTTTATACAGCATGTCAAATTTGGAAAATTTATGTATATACCGGTAGTGCTTTTGAGAAGGGGGATTTGCCGTACTATTTTTCAGTATGAACTACTGTATAATCCACATTAACCTCTTGTGAACCGGCGATGGCTTTTTATTATTCTATCTATCTATCTATTGCCGGACGCCTCACTCCCCTTAACTATATTTAGAGAATTTTGTGCAGTTTAGGAAGGATATATGGTAGCTAAAAAGGATTAATTGAGATAGTGTGTAGCCTTTTAATTGGTAGACGTTCTCCCTAAGCTGAATAATATCTTATAATGGTGTCCAGAATATGATAGAGAATATGTCACCGGTACTGAATGGGTTAACGGGAGATGGGCTGTTTTATTTGGTCTATTAACTCATTTATTCCTTTATTTCTTGGTTTCCTCGCTAGACCTCCATTAAGCTTAGAAAAACACCCCTAGACCTTATAATCTTAAATCAAATGAGGCTTAATACGAGGGAGAAAGGGGAACAGAAAAACGGCCCATTTCCCCTAAGATAATTACATAGCATAGCGAGTGCTTCAATTGTATAATCTATTTACAAGATTATTATTTGTTTCTATACAGGTCTCCCTTGATTTACGATTGGGTTACGTTCCTGAAAACACCCGATCTTAAATAGAAAAATCATATAGCGAACTCCCAAATTAATGGGGTAAATGGGGATGCGTTCTCGGACCAGCCAAAACCCAAACCTAAACACCTAAAAACCTATAGTAATACAGTGTCATAAATTGGGGCATTGGATAGTGAGGCAGACTTGTATTGGTAAACATAATGACATTTTAGAGTGTGTGCTTTGATAATGCAAATCATAGTGTATTGTCCTACAGGTCTCCCTCGATTTGCGATTGGATTATGCTCCTGAAAACTGGATCTTAAATAGAAAAATCGTATAGCAAGCCTTAAAATTAATGGGGTAAATGGGGATGCATTCTCGGACCAGCCAAAACCCAAATCCAGACACTAATTAAACACCTATAATAATAATGTAAATTGGGGCATCGGATAGTGAGGGAGACCTGTATTTATATTATTAATATTTTTTATTGGTAAATTGATCTCGCCTCTAAAAGCCTCTTTCCACAAGGAGAATTTGTGATATATAAGTTAAGTTTATTGGGTTAAGTCATAGTGTGTGTGTATGTGTGTACCATCAAAAGAAAAAGGACCTTCCTATATTTCTTTTAACCCCTCAAGTACCAGCGACGCACGTTATGCGTCACCTATGTATGTAACGCTAAACCCCAGCGACGCATAGGGTTCGTCGGCGTTAATTACTCGTCCTATGGCACCTAGAGGGTTCAGATTTGTATGGGAACTGCTTTAATATCCCACGCAACAATACCAATGGTTGGAAACCCTCCCAAGTCCAGCCGCGTGGGCGCGCGCCTATCCCATGTTAATTGCGACTTCCCGCCGCCCCGCAGGACCTCTAAATGACCTAGGTGAGCGTTTTTTTTTTTTTGGTTTTTCATTCATTACTGACCCATCCCATGTGTTTTTCAGGATTTTTTTTTTTTTTTTACAACCTGCTGGGCCTGGAGTGTACATTTATTATAAATCAGCTGGTGCTCAAGGTGTTGAGTTGAGTCCAATGTTAGGCTATTGAAAGTTTGCACGCCTGCCCTCCTTCCTGACTTCTCTTACTTATACCACATAAAACTAATCGTTGGTAGGTGCAAATTATTAAAGGAATCGTCGTCAATTTGAGAGGATTATGTAAGATATAAATTCTAATCCCCCTCCTTCATGACGTCCTTCCTAATCCCATAATGTTGTCTGGAGGTAAATGGGAATAAATTATGAAAACTAATTTATGATACAACTGAAAATGTTGAGGGGGATTTTCTGTTTTCTTGGCCCCCCTTCTTCCTCATGTTGAGATTTGAAGACGTTTGTATCATTAGTTTGGCGATTTTAAGACGTTTCACTTTGTCAATATTAGGAATATTCGTGTCATTTAGGTGTACATTTTTTCCAGGCAAGCGATAGGTATCGCTCGCCAGGTTACACCTAAATGGTACAAAAGGTCTTAAAATTGACAGAAATGGGGCGAAAGTTCTTAAAATCGCAAAGCTAATTGGGCGATCATCTTAAAATCTCAAAAGCAATTGGGGCTAAACATGAGAGAGAAAGGGGTCCCGAAAAAAACCCTCAAGTGGAAACCTCTCCCTAAGGTTTTGTTATTTGATTGAAAGGGTTATTAAAGAAGTGTCTATACTAGCATGAAACACAGATTTGTAAACATTGAAGCTGCTGTCCTCTTCTTCCCGACAGACTGTGTACAGTCTCAATCCATATTTTGTCTATACCCCAATTGACTATAAGGAAGTTGGAGCTGTAGACATCAATATTTAGCAGAAATCCCAGCTATAATATGGTTGTCGTACATTTATATATACATACAAGCACATTCAACATACTTTTTATGCATCAGAAACTTACATTATTACTGCATTTATTTTACGGCTCCAACTTCCTTTGAGCCTGAAACTCGCAAGTGGTCAATTATGGCGTGGCATCTTCTTATGACCAACGTATCTGGACAGTTGATATTGTAACTCGGGCCAGTAAAATGGTAAACATTTAACCCCTTGAAGCTCTGACGCGTTTGAGCAGTTTATTTTGGCTATCATTAAACTATTTTATGCAGCTTAGGAAGGATCTGTGGGTATTAAAAGGGTATATACTATCTCAATCAATCCTCTGACTTTCATATACCCTTCCTAATCTGAATAAAATCGTCTAATAATTACCAGAAAACAGAACAGAAATGCGTATAGGAGCTTGAAAGGGTTAATAAGTGGGCATAATACATACATACACACACATACATATGTATACTCTGGCACATACCCCATTATACAGTACTTTCGTTTTTTTTAATTAAATATCTTTAAAGCCGGTATCACACGAGAGCTTTTGTGGTCAACATTCGATGATCAACATTTTCTGGCAACATTTCTGGAATATTTTGCAACGGTATCGGAAACCAGACTGATGATAGATGAATTTAGGCAACCGAAATATTATATATGTTGACCACATAAGCTGCCAGACCAGTGTTGAGGATAAATGTTGAGTGAAAAAGCGCTCGTGTGATACCGGCTTTAAATAGTAAACTTGGACTTGACTTCATACAATGGAGGGTGTAAAGAAAGTGTGGGTAGTGACTGTACCGTTGGTGATATTCTGTAGACTCCTCACACTGCTTCCTAACTGGCTATTTACCGTCAAACAAACTATAGGCGAACCTCTCTCGATGAGCTACTTGTACGTGTATTGTTGACTTAAGGGTCTTAAATCTTTATCAACACATTGTGGTTGCTATTTGGAAATAGAGGAAACTTTTCTCTCTGCATCTGGACTAGATATCAATAGGTCTAAACATTAGGCTACCATAGAGCAGATGGGAGTATATACAGGCGTAGATTAATATGCAGTATTCGAGAATGCATGATATATCATAGGCTTGTGCATAAACCTTTATCTGTCTTGATAGCGTAATGCTTAGTGTGCGGAATTTAGGTGTGAGTATCATAGGTTCGAGTCCTTGGAGTACCACATGTATTCATTACTATCATTGATTTCATTAGTTAGGTTTATTTATAAATTAATTGGTGGGTTGGTGAAAACAGATATGAATATTAGACTGAAAACTTAAATTATGATACTGTGTATGAATTTAATCAGCTTATCAAATTTGTCCAGCCAACTAAAGCTGTTTCATAGGAAATCCATAGATATGTCAAATTAATTTGGAGCTTAGCTTTCAACTCTATGTAAAATTAGTAATGGAATTACAAACTGTATGTTTTGAACATAACTATGAAGCTGAAGCAATTTTCCAACCAAAGGAAGCTTATCGTGAACTGTTCCATGTAGAAGGGAATGATAGCAGTGTAGTTTAGCCTTGATATTTCTGCCATACTGTATACAGTACTGTATAATTATACAGTATAGTACCGCATTCTTCACAAACTTACTGTAGGTAGTGCCAAACAAGTAATTTTAGCAGCGAATTGTATTGAAGTGTGATAATCTGTTTTGATATAGATGATCTGTTAGGATAGTGGGTAAGGTGAGTGGGAGGGAAACGGAAAATATATAATAATTTTGTCTTATGTACTGTAACTTACTTGGCCATGTACAGTACTGTATAGCCATTCTTCAGAGAGACTTACTACATAGCCTGATATGTTAAATGAATAAAGAATTTAATTTTTTAGTGAGTTCCCTCCCAGCCAAAGTATCCAGTCCACATTGTGAGTTGGCAGGTGATGTTAGGAGATATGGGTTGCTAAGTCCAGCTTATAATATAATGGTACTATTAATCATATTACTGATAAATATAATCTTGTGTAGTCATATCTAATACAAGATTCAATAATACAAAACCCATGAATATATTGGTTGAAAACAATTTGCCGATAAACTTGATGTGACGCTAGCTTCACACGCCTGTACCCTTTTTATTTTTATTTTTTTCTATGTAAATGAGGGAGACAAAATGCAGAACTACCTGTGATGAGTGCCTCCCCTAGAGTTGAAAAGGTGAGAGGGCCAAGATCAAGGGACGTTCGAGCCAAAATGTCTGGACACACAGAGTTTGAAGCAATTTATGTCATAAGATGAGGGAAAGACTGATTCTGGGAGAGAGAGAGAAAGATTGAGAATTACGTTGCACAAGGTTACGTACATCAAGATTCTAACCCTTGTTATGACTGCAGAAAATAGTCTCATGTTCTCGGATTCCGCCACTCTGAGGAAGTTCGCTGTCAAGATTGTTTGTTTAGTACCACCTCTTGAGCCGGAGTCATAGAAGTGCTTTTTCCCTCAAGTTGTTTTTCTTTTTCCGTCAATTTTCTATGCAACTTTTTTTTTTTTTTCCGTCAATTTCCGTTCAGGATTTTTTTTCTTCTCCGTCAATTTTCTATCAGCAACTTTTATTTTTGTCTAGAAACTTTAGGGGCCATTTTACATCGGTGTCAGCATTACACTGAAGGTTGATAATTTTTGGTTGTTTGAATTCAGACACTTATCAGATTGCTGATGAACGTTAACCCTAGAAAAGCATTTGTGAAACTTCCAGTTTAACCTATCTTGTAGTACACACAAGCATCAAGAGTTCCCTAGGGTATATTGATGTGTATTAGTACAGAATTTTGTGCTATAATCCTACATGCACGTGTCTTAATCTAGGTACAGTAGAACCCCGCCCATCCGGTGCTCTCAGATCCGGAAACCCAAGAGATCCAGACTCATATTTCAACCAACCAAATTTGTCTGGATGGCTTGGGAAAAATATAAGTCAATCTGGAAACGAACGAGACGAATACAAGTTACCGCGCTTATTGTTTACATCCAGCGTTAGATATCCAGACTTGTATGTCAGCCATCCGGATTTGTCTGGAAGGCTGAAGCCTAAGTCTGGTTAAGTTAGATATCTGGACTAGTGTTTCAGTCATCCGGGTTTGTCTGGATGGCTGAATATATATCCGGACTTTTGGCAGATCCAGACAGGGTTCTCCCCCAATTAGTCTGGATGGGCGAGGTTTTACTGTATTCTCACGTGCATTGCATGTGGCAGCCGTTCAACGTCTTCAAGCAGCAGATAGGGACATTAGCCAAGAGTTGTTCCCGCCTGTTCCCCTGTTTTTTTGAGGGTGACTAGTTCGAGTGGACTGTGGTTAATTTTATAGCATCTGATTCTCCTGTAAAGCCCATCTAGTTATAGGGGAAATCTTGTCCAGAGAACCAGAAGTGTCTCAGACTTTTACGTCAGATCGGGATGACTGTCTGAACCGTCTGGATAATATTCTTGGTTTTCAAACTTTTTCCATGAAGTTCATAAAAAATAGCAACTTATTTATCGGAAAATTTCACTTGTCTAAAGTTTAAAATTTCCATGGATTTTGGTTGTGAGGTTTAACTGTACTGGAATCCACTCAACTCGTTACTCTCATGACTGCAAACAAAAAAAGCGGGAGTGCGATACAGTATACTGTATAGATAAAGAAGATATATTATTATATAGAGTTTGATTGAGCTCGTGCTGCTTATATTATTAGTCATGTTGATTTATGCATTTAAATATATTTATTATTATAAGCGATGTAACGGTGGCGCCGCTAAGGTTGTGCAACTGCCAGGTATCTTTTATCCCTTTCAGTACATTGACGCCATTCTTCCATTTATGAAGTATATCTTTAGATAATTTTATTCAGTTTAGGAAAGACCAGTGGGAGTCTGAGAGGTTGTTGTTTTTGTTATCGTTCCCTAAGCTGCCTGACCGAACAGCCTCGAGTCCCTAATGAAGGCCATGGCCACGATCGGGCTTTCCCACAGAGCTCTCAGGAGTGTAGAGTATGTTGTTGACTTAAGTGATTGCATAGAATGCGGTCTTCTATGATGTGTTTAATGGTATGGGGTGCTGTGTTACATCCTGGGCAGGTGTCGTCGACGGAGTCATCCAGTCTCTTCTGATAGCTCAGAAAAGCTGGATGGTGCCCACATCTCAACCTGGCCAGGTGGGCTCTATCCTCTGAAGGGTAATTGAGATTAGTGTTTTGCCACCTTTGATTCCAAGAGGTCCTTCTTAAGCCGAGTAAAATAATCTCTTGTTAGCCTGAATAAACTGGTAATATAGGCCGTGGTACGGAAGAGGTGAAAGTGGATTTACACACGTCCTCTTTCCGGCAACAATGATCTGGCAGCATTTTGAGATTATTGAACACTGATATTTGCTGGTAGAATGTAGGTAGATTACTGTAGGGGATAGAATTAGGATAAAGGTTTAACCTTTTCTGTGCGAGGGATATTCTGATATATTAAAGTTCCTGAATGAAATTAAATGTTTGCAGCAAGTTTGCTAGAAGCAAAGAGCTTTCAAATGACACCAGAACGACCTCTATCTTACGTGGTTCACCCGCAGTGTTGCTGCAGACATCGGCAATACAGTACAGTACTGTATAAGCCAAAGCATAAACGAAGAGACGTCACTTGGACTGAAAGGGTTAACACTTTCAATCAGGCCACAATTTAATATTTAGTTGTTGTTACCATTGTCATTTTATTCATCTTGGGAAGGACCTCGAGGAATCAATTCTATAAAACCTGTAGTAATGAACCTTTTGATTCCAAGAGGTCCTACGCAATTGAAAAATAATTGCCTGTCTATCTATCTATCTATCTATCTACTCCGGCGCATACCCCATTTTTTTTTCTGGGGGTGGCCGACTCGAGACAGCCTGCCTGTCTGTAACTGGAATTCAGATAAAAACAAAAGTAAGTCTGATTGAAAGTGTAAATAATGAGGGTTTATTTAGTAGGATGTGAGGATTGATTTGAACTACATGATTATATTGTTGATTAGTGCTACCGCTACTCAGGCTAAGATAAGTCCATTGCACTATTTTATTTCTTGCACTTGGCCCCCGTAAAACGATGGCTCCATTTCCGCTGTATTCTGGCTAGGTGATTTTCTGCAGCTTAGGTACCTGTGGGAGTTGTTTAGATGACTTTTGACCACTTGCAAGTTTCAGGCTATAAGGAAGTTGGAGCCACGAACATCGATATTTAGCAGAATAATCAAGTAAAATACGGTGGTAGTACAGTACTGTACATTTACAAATACATAAAGCCAAATCAATCATATTTTTTATCCATCAGAAACATATATTTTATTATTGTACTAATGTTTAGCATCGATGTTTACGGCTCGAACTTCCTTATAGCCTGAAACTCACAAGTGGTCAAATATAACTCTGTGAGATGGAAAACGTCTGACTGTAATGGCACCTCCCCCCCCTCATCGATTCCTAGAGATCCTTCCTAAGCTGAGTAAAATCTTCTAATACTATCCAGAATAGTATAGACCTGGATGCCACGACACACACACATGGGGCCTAAAGTTACTCGAGGATTATTATTAAGCGTATTTTGTGTGGAGTGGTTTTCATCTTTTATGAACCCTTATACAGGTCTCCCTCGATTTACGATTATGTTACGTTCCTGAAAACCCGATCTTAAATAGAAAAATTGTACAGTATAGTAAACCCTGAAATGAATGGGGTAAATGGTGATGCGTTCTCGACCAACCAAAATGGGGTAAATGGGGATGCGTTCTGGAACCAGCCAAAGCCCAAACCCAAACACCTAAATTAAAATGTAAAACTTGCAAACTAAACAAACCAAAATTGGGACAAGGACAATATAAAGTCAAATTAAATTATCAAAATCGCTATGTGGAAACAACGCTTACTAAAATGAAAATTATTAAATATAAGAACACAATCCACCACATAGGGTGTACATTACTACATGAGCAAGTTAATCTGTTTCCCAAGCAAACTAATCGCACATATAACAACGCACTATCGTCACGTTAAAGGAAGTAGTCAAGTTTGGGAAGTCCGGGACGTTCTGGCAAATTTTTACTAAACTCTGCATGAATAAAGAAAACCTATAAGAACATCGTAAATCGGGGCATCGGATAGTGAGGGAAACCTGTATTTTTTTTGTTTTCATACCGTACGTGTCAGAAGAGTAACAACAACATCATAAGTGTATCAGTGTTGCCGGGTGTTGTTAAATTAATGTCCGACTCTATTTGATGGTAACTACTGTATTCTCATTCCTAGAGCCGTTTGGTGATACTTTTAATTTACCCTTATTTTTATAATATTTAGAGATTTATTATTATTATTATTATTATTATTATTATTATTGTTTTCTTGTTTTTTCTTTTAATTATTATTGTCATTTATTTTATATATATTTTTATTGTAAAGTAATATGCAGTTACTATAGGTAGCGCCAACGAACTTGACAATAATCTTGACCCCTTAACTTCTTATAACTCAAAATTAATGAAAGCAATCGGGCTGACATTTCTATGATTTGGGAAGAGTGCACCAGGAAATAGGTGTGGAAATTTACAGCCAGTTTGCTCTAGGCCGTTTTGAGTTACAGAGAGGTCAGGGATCATAATTATTGTCTAGTTCATTGGCGCTACCTATACCAAAACTTCTACCCTCTTATTATAAATTGTGCTATGAATAACTATGGTACTGTATATTGTGCTATGAATAACTATGGTACTGTATATTGTGCTATGAATAACTATGGTACTGTATATTGTGCTATGAATAACTATGGTACTGTATATTGTGCTATGAATAACTATGGTACTGTATATTGTGCTATGAATAACTATGGTACTGTATATTGTGCTATGAATAACTATGGTACTGTATATTGTGCTATGAATAACTATGGTACTGTATATTGTGCTATGAATAACTATGGTACTGTATATTGTGCTATGAATAACTATGGTACTGTATATTGTGCTATGAATAACTATGGTACTGTATATTGTGCTATGAATAACTATGGTACTGTATATTGTGCTATGAATAACTATGGTACTGTATATTGTGCTATGAATAACTATGGTACTGTATATTGTGCTATGAATAACTATGGTACTGTATATTGTGCTATGAATAACTATGGTACTGTATATTTTTTCCAGCTGATGGTAAATTGCTATCTTGCCATCCTGATTACTCTATTATTAATCAAGATTTTGTAGCGAAATTTGTTCTGAAAACTTGGCAGTAATATGACCTAAGAGACATAGCAGTATCATATTTTTTCATTAACTTCTTCTGTACCGGTGATGTACTTTTCATTATATTCTAGCGAGTATTAGACAATTTTTTGACAGCTTAGTAAGGGCGTCTACTCATTTATAGGTTACAGACTATCTCAATTAATCCTTTTAGCTATCATATATCCTTCCTAAGCTTCATAAAATTGTCTAAATGTAGGTGAAATCAAATAAAAAAGAAGTCGCCGGTAAAGAAGGGGTTAATAATCGAGAAATACATGCCAAGGGATTCAATTGATCATCAGTTGAAGAAAAAAACTACTATAGGTGAGCTTTATCTAATTTATGTTGGTGACTATTATTTTATTATATTGTAAAAACTTGCAATATAAACAAACCAAAACTATTATTTGGTAGGATTTAGGGTCACAGTAATTGTTTTGAAATACTATAGAATACAGTCGGCCTAATAAGTGATGTCTCGGCACCAAGTATATTTCGATCAATAATTGGTATCAGCAATATTTACACACGATTTCTTCTTTTTGAGTGAGATATACAACCATGTTCCTATTCAACATCTGACAGACTTAAATACAGCACACAGCGAGTCATACGTAATGACAGCTGAGACGTGACTTATTAGCGCCACTGTATATAAATTCAGTTTCCATGATAATACAGACTATTTTGATTTATGCGTGTGTTTTTTTGTAATGAGGGGATTCGATGATTCGTTTTCTTATCTCTTGCATATATTTTCTTCTAGTCTCCGATGATTCGTTTTCTTATCTCTTGCATATATTTTCTTCTAGTTCTGTCTCTCTGCATTTCATACATCGCATTTCATAGGTTACTTTCTTTTTATTACATTTTATAGAAGTGATTTGTAATGAAGAAATACAATGATTCTGTTTCATTGTGTGCATATATTATCATCTAATTCTGTGTGTTTCTTATGATTCTCTCCTTGTTTGAATATGACACTTCTTTACATAAATTGTTTGTTGTTATGTAATACATTTGGTTTTATTTCCTGGGAGATTTTTGTTGTAATGAAATAGATTAATGATTTATTTTGTTTTGTAGTGCATATATTTTCTTCTAGCTCTGTCTGTGTATTCATACTCTGCATTTTATATGATATGTTCCTTCCGTGATGACGATTTGATATGAATGTTTCAATTTTTACTTTTCCATATTTTTCCATGATTACCTTTGTATTTACCATCATTACCAATGTTTGCATTAATATTTCAGAGTTAATATATATGTACAGTTGGGGCAGGGGGCTAGGAATCCTCCTCCCCTTGTATAATTCTCCTACTCGATGAGACAGAGAAAGGGGCGAGGAAACACAAAAGTGGTCCCGGACCCTGAGAATAGGAACTTTAAATGTAGTTTCTGTTCGGGCTCTGTCTCGTGTCGGCCACCCCCAGCAATGGGTTATGTGCCTGAGTATATACATACATACATACATACAGTTGATCAAAAAGCTAACGTACCTATCAACCCTTTCAGTAATGGTGACATATTTTTGTATTTGATTTCAGCTACATTTAGACTATACTATGAAGCTCAGGAAGAATATATGGTAGCTAAAATGATTAATTGAAATAGTCTGTAGCCTTTTAATCGGTAGACATCCTTCCTAAGCTGAATTAAAATAGTTTAATAGTTACCAGAAGATAATGAAAAGGATGTCACAGGTACTGAAAGGGATAATAAGACAAGTCCATCTAGCACTTACCAGCCTCAGTTGTTATATGTGAGGAGGTTATTCATTACTTCTCTGACTTTACACACATTCAGCATCTGGCGAACATTACTGTAGTACAGAGCGAGCCAGACGTAATGACAACTGTGAGGGCTGGTCCTATCCAGAGTGAGGTTTGGCATCCTCTATCCAACCTTAGTCGTTTCTGTCTGTCTCTTTTCCTGTATTACTTTTACTTCTAGGTGCTGGTGAGATCGCCTGATTGGGTGGCACTGCAAGGGGGGCTGTGGACGGTGGAGGTATTGGCTCAGGGGTGCAAGCCCGTGGGCTGATGATCCCCTCCCCGCTGCCCTCTCATAGACAGATCTCATCTCACCCTGGCCCCTTCGGGGGCCCGAGCATCTGGATCGGATTCAGTCTACCAGATTTGGGACTGTTCGGCCGGACAGTCTGGGGAACTACAACAACAGCAACAAGAGTGATATGCTGTACTTCTTTGATCAACTATACGTTCAGGTTTAATAGTGCTGTCAGTCGTCCTGTTGGCTAGGACCTTTTAACATTTGGGACAATGAAAATAGTTGACTTATAGTACTGTCTGGTTGAGTAGTTTGCCTAGCGCAATTATGAGAAAATATTACAGTTCATATTGACCCTTTCAACACTAGGATATAATTTGGAATTTATGTCGTCTCATGTTCATTGCTTCATTGTTCATTGGGATTCATGGCTGTATGGGACTGCCATTACTTTTTTTAGCCTGACTATAGTCAGTTTATTTTTCTGCTGATGGTACAGTCGCGCTAATAAGTGATGTCTCGGCACCAATTATGTTTTGATCAATACAGTCATTGGTTTCCGCACTACTTACACATGATTTCTTCTTTTTGAGTGAGATATACAACCATGTTCCTACACTTACCCACCCTATTCAACATCTGACAGACATTAATACAGCACAGACCGAGCCAAATGTAATGACAACTGGGACATGACTTATTAGCGCGACCGTACATTTAATCCTGTAGCAGCTGATTTATCTTTAACCCCTTCTGTACTGGCGACGTCTTTTTAATTAGATTTCAGCTTCATTTATAACATTTTCTGAAGCTTAGGCATATTACGCTTCAAGGTATTCGTAACAGCCGAGTAATTAGGGTGGGCACATGGCAATTTACCGTCAGCTGGAAGAAAAACAACTATTAATTATATTACTCTCTCTGAAGGAAAGTCCAAGGAACACTTTTCTGGTGATTAGCCGGAATATTTGTCTTGAGCACTCATTTACCCTCATCATTTATTTATTGATATGTTATGTTATGATATTTTGGTGTGAGTATCCTAGGTTCGAGTCCTTGGAGTGCCACATGTATTTGTTGATTTCATTAATTGAGTTTAGAAGTGAAGATGGTTGGTGAAAAAATATGAATTATTGGCATTGAGTTATGATTCTAATGTTTTGCACCAGAGAAGTGTTGTGGACATTGACCAGACTGGACTACTATCGCTTCTAGTGGGTGCACTACCCTCTGTTACTGTCTTATGATCTGAACTATTTACTACTTACATTGTACTACTACCAGAAGGATGTACATAGTGTCTGACCAAATAATGTATTTTGTATAAATAAATTAAATAAATGTTTGAGGAATAATTCTTGTTTTTTTTTTTTTTTTTTTTTTTTTGGTGATTAGTTGTGAGTGCATTTAGTAACACTCCGTTCTTAACATTAATCATCAATTACAAACCCCAATGCATTTGGGACTACATGGATGCTGCAGGATTTCCATAAAGGGCATCTTAGAGCTACTACTACTACTACTCGCTCGTGAATCCACTTGGAGAATTGGCGCTCGAACAAATAAAATACCAGCATATTATTATTATAATTATTACTACTACTAGCCTATTTTCTGGTTAAACTATGTGAAAAAACCTACTACTACTACTGTACTACTATAACTACTACTACTACTACTACTGGATAACATTGTCATGGAGAATCAGTCCATAGAGGCTGTTTACACTTTCTTGGTCAGGGAAAATTGTGATAACTTTTCTGTCTCTCGGCCACTCAGCGACTGGACTCTCTGGGGATGAAATGCTGATTGGTTGTTGGGTGGTCGCTTGGCTTTTGTTTGGGTCCTCCTTAGTGACATCAGTGCCGTGTGGCTCCGTGATCGGTGTCTTGGTAATGTCAATGGTTGGGTTCCGGAAGGCTAAATCCTCAGGTTTCTCGTTGGCAGTCGCAGCACTGTTTTCGTATTGATATCCGTTGGTTTCTACCTGTCGAACGGGGTAAGGGAGGGGAGGGGGTTGGGGAGGCCAAACTAAACAATGTTATTAAGATGGGAAGTGGGGAGGGGGTGGAAAAGAAATAATATATTATAAAATGCTCCACTGTGTAAAAAATTATATATTTATTTGTAGCCTACACCAAATTACTGTACTGTACACTAATTTTATTTTGCATCTTATGTTAGAGTTTTTTAAATTTAATTTCCAATTTTTAAACTTATTCATAATATACATACTGTATGTATATATATATATATATATATATATATATATATATATATATATATATATATATATATATATATATATATATATATACTGTATTTATATATATCTTTCTCAACTCACAAGGCTTCTCATAATGGTGAAACTTCTCCTTCTTAGAGTAGCAGGAGACAATAGCCAGAGCCAGACAGCAGAAAGCCAGCAGGAGCGAGACGACTAGCAGGGGCGCCAGCAGAGTGTTGGTTGATGTCTGCTGGGGGTCTGCTGCTTCGGTCTCTGGTTCACTCGGGTTTCGCTGGTCTTCCTCTGCTAGATCGAGGCTTCGCTTCTCGTGGGTGGGGGTCGGTGGTGGGAGCAGGGCTGAGTTGTGATAGAAATTAGGAATGAGAGAGGGAGATTAATAGATAAATTAATCGGGACTTCGGTGAGACTTTTTCTATTGCACTAGACATATCGAAAGCCTTCGATAGAGTCTGGCATAAATCTTTAATTTCTAAACTACCCTCCTTCGGTTTCTATCCCTCCATCTGTGCCTTTGTCTCTAATTTCCTTTCCGGCCGTTCCATAGCTGCGGTTGTGGACGGCCATTGTTCACTTCCTCACCCTATAAACTCCGGTGTTCCTCAGGGCTCTGTCCTATCTCCTATTCTCTTTCTAATTTTTATAAATGATCTCCTTAACTGTACCTTAATTCCCATCCATTCATACGCAGACGACTCCACCTTACACTACTTCATTAGTTTTTCAGAACGCCCCAGCCAGCAATCCCTCAACGACAAACGTAATGAAGCCATAGAACTCTTAAATTCTGATCTAAATACTATTTCCAATTGGGGCAGAGAAAACCTTGTTAACTTTAATGCTTCCAAAACCCAATTTCTCCATCTATCTACCCGTCAGGATCTCCCAGCGGACTATCCCTTATTCTTCAACAATACAAAAATCAACCCTTCATCTTCTCTCAATATTCTTGGTGTCTCTTTTTCTTCTGCTCTCATTTGGAAGGACCATATTACCAGTCTTGCTAAGGCAGCCTCCCAGAAGCTGGGTGTGCTCAACCGCCTTAGGGGGTTCTTTTCCCCTGCACAGCTTCTTGCTCTGTACAGGGGCATAGTGCGCCCTTGCATTGAGTATTGTTCACATGTGTGGGGAGGTTCCTCTCACACCGCTCTCCTAGACAAAGTTGAAAGGAAGGCCTTTCGTATCATTAACTCCCGTCCACTCACCAACTCTGCAATCTCTCTCTCTCTCTCCGCCGCAATGTTGCATCTCTCTCGCTATTCTATCGCTACTATAATAATCAGTGTTCCTCAGAGCTATCCCAGTGCATACCACCTCCTTTACGTAGGGCACGTGGTACCCGTCTTGCAACTCAATCCCACCCCTACTCTGTGCAACTCTCCAACCCAAGAGTGAAACGTTACTCTCAAACTTTCTTCTACTCAACAGCTGAGCTCTGGAACTCTCTCCCAGAATCAGTCTTTCCCTCTTCCTATGACTTAAATTGCTTCAAACTCCGTGTGTCCTGGCATTTTGGCTCGAACGTCCCTTGATTTTGGCCCTGTCACTCTTTCAACTATGGGGGAGGCACTCGCTATAGGCAGTTATGCCTTTTGCCTCCCTCAATCACATAGAAAACAAAAAAAAATAATAATAATAGATATATAGATAGATGTGAATGGATTAGTAGATAAATACAAATTGGGATATATTTTTCATCTACTCCTTCATTCCTCACTTCTTCTACCTGTTTTATTCTCTGTACCACTTCTATTTTATCCTTTGTTCCTTTGGCTTCTTTTGACTTATAAACTGGCAAAAGTCATCCCACCAGTTTATCTTGCTGAACAGCACTAATCCACCCCGGTGTGTGATTGGTCCAGTGAAAAGGACCAGACAGGGCACTCGATCCACACCAGGGACGCACACTCCTGGACACAAAAGTTTGGATGCTCGCCACGAGCATAGAACTTACTCCCCTCCCTTCTCCCTGCACCATCAGCAGTAACATAGCTCCCCTGCAGCAGAGAAAGACATAAAAGGATCTGTGGGAACTCCTGGAAAAGACAAACAACCCACCGAAGCCTGAAAAGCCCATAAGAGAAAGGAAGTGCTTAAAGACCCCTAGTCTGCTGCTCAACTGTCCTGCGGGAGGAAGATATTGACTGCATGGAGTTAAAGGAGCTCCAGGATCTGCTCAACCCTCATGATGACTTCTTTGAACAGCTGAGTCGAGAGTGGCAGAAGGACTCCTCATCCAAGAACCAGGCCCAGGCCTTGCAGGAGAGAGCCGCCCATGAATGGGGGCAATACTTGGCAAGGACGACCAACACAACGCCCCTAACAGACACCGAAGAGAGTACCGAGGGAACTGCCTAGAAACCAGCACCTTCAGTTGACCCTGTATGCCCCTTTTCTTCAATCCCCCCACCTCTCTGTCAGCAGAACCTAATGCGCCATCACAGCATACTGAATCACCCCTCAGTTTCCTCATTCGACGCCCCTAGAACTAAACTAGGCGCCTCCATGGCATCTACTTTGCTACCTACCCGTAAAATCCCTATTAATAGCTGGGCTGAATACTGCCACAGTACTCCCCCTCCGACTCCCCTATATTTGCATAATAATCTTGCCACCCCAGAAAGCCTGCCGAAGTAGTCAACTGTCAAAGAGCAGGAGCCGATCTTCTATCCACGTGACGCAGACCTGGTCCACCCAAAGCAGCCGCCTTTACTTCAAGGCTACCTGGACTGTTAGCCCCGGACCAAGTGACCCGTTAATCCCCCCATTAACAGCCAGCTCGTCACTACCACCCTCCTCCACATTCACAGGGAGGAACAAGCAAACAATTTATATATCTGTCGGTTGCATTAATCAAAATAGATTCCCAAAAACAGTAGACATAAGAATAATACTTTTATGTCATCTGGTCTCCCCATATGTCAGACAGGATGTTAGTCATAGAAAGTGAAAGGTGTTGGAAGTGGACCTTGATATAAATTTAGAGAGGGGATGCGAGTCATCAAATACTACCAAGGTTAATGGTTTCTACTTAACCCCTTCAGACTCATATGACGCAGAGGTTGCCAGATTTGCAATAAGAAATAGAGTTCTCTCACTCTTATAATTACCTCTCCAAAATTAGTTTTCTGCCCACAGCTAACTCAAAGACAACTGCAGAGGTTGAAGTAGCTAAACTAAAGGTTTCTAAATACCCCTGATGGTAACAAAGGCTTTAAAGTATCCCTAATCGGCTCAAAATCGCGTCATATGTCGGAGAGGGTTAATACCAAATGAAAGTACTGTACTTACTAGTTTTGGCAAAATTAATTCATATGATCCTGAAATAGTTTGCGAGGCGATTTCTTTTGTGCGACTGAACAATTTAGTCTGTAGGCCATATCAATCATTACCTCAATTAGTAACACCTCAACCAATATGCACTGAGGTGATTTCAATACTTTTGCGCGACTGAACAATTTAGTCTGTAGGCCAATTGAATCAATATTTCAAGTAGTACCACCTCAACCAATACTGTTAGGTTAGGTTAGGTCATTAAGATGTCACTGATTTAACTGGTCGTGGTAAATTTTTCACTGATTGAGAAAGTTAATTGATATGGTCCATATGGTTTGCTGGTTGAATTGTCCGGGAACTTTGCACTACACACGACTCCAGCGGCTTGCAAGATAAACATAATAACCTAAATTAGTGGTGCCAATTTAGCTACTTTCTCGCTAGATCTAGAGGTATTTACTTCGATCTAGGGGCAAATACTTACATCTAGCGACATGAATTGTAGCGATATTCCGGAGGTTTGAGCCATTTTAGAGTGATATTCTAGAGATTGTGGTATTATTCTAGCGATTTTCGGCTTTTATCTACTATCTAACAGACTTGATTTGTAGGTAATACCACTGACCACAGGCATAGGCGTTGGGACAGAAGATCCATTTGGTAGAGAAGTCAGAAGATACCAGCACCTGCCTCACGGGTAGGTACTCTAGGGTGGTGAAAGTGGCGGCAGGGTAGACATTCAGGGAGGCCCGTTGGTTCCTTGCTTCCACCTGGGAATATAAATTTGTAAATTAGCATAGAGTGCTCACTCAGGAAGGCCCGTATTTGCACCTAGTAATTAATTTTATATACATCAACTGCATAGCAATGTATACTATTTATTGAAAAGCAAGTGCCTTCCAAAAATCAATCCAGTTAGTTATAATTGCATACAGAAAAACAAGAAAAACATAAGGGGTCCACAAACATATACAGTACAGTATAAGTGACTGTACATGCAGATCAACTGTCAATGATTATAGGCCATTCCTTTAAACATCGTAAAAGCTTTCCCTACGACCTTTCCCGACCCAGATTGACTCTTAAACAGATAAACGATAAGGGTCAATCTGGGTCGGGCAAGGTTGTAGGGAAAGCTTTTACGATGTTTAAAGAAACGGCCCCTATAGATCTCTCTTACCCCAACATATTTACTCACCGGCTGATAAATGTCGATAAAATGCCACACCTTGGTCTCAGTCACATTAAAGTTGAACTCATATCGATGGCCACTGAGCACTTGTAGGTTGACTCTCGTGTTCTCCCAGTCCGCCCACAGCAAGAGTCGCGCTGCTGTCTCGCCCGCAGGCAGGGTGATGGTGTGCTGGGTGCCATTAGCGGTGGTTATGATCGGGGCTTCTGTTAATGTTGTAGTTGTTGTTGTTGGGTTGTCTGTGCTGAGGATTGGGTGAGGTATGGTTGTGGCAGTGCTCGGATTGGTTGTGGTGGTGAAGGTGGCTCTGGTGTCTGCGGTTGGGATGGCGGGTTTCTCTCTTGGGATGGTTGAGTAGTCGAGCGCACTGGCTGAAAAGATGTAGATGGACTTATGTAGTTATTAAATGCAATAATATATTAATCAGTCAATCAGCCAAACGATGAAATTATACACATTCACATTACAGTAATGCCAACCCAATCCCTGCGGTTCATAAAAGCAGTAAAGTCTCCAACTTTTCTGATTTTAACTACTGTATATTCGGTTATATTTAATCTGACGGTAAATTCATTGTTTTAGCAGCTGATTTATCGATTATTATTGGAAATATAATGAAATTGCTATGTAACTGTCATAATAATGCTAAGTTTTCATAATTAACAACAAATTTCGCTAACAAATCTTTGAACTAGGCGAGTAAATTAGATAGGAACATGGCAATTTAATTACCGTCAGCTGGGAAAAAAGACTATAGTTTTCAGCATTATTGGTCAAATTGATCCAGCCCTGAGTTATGTGGCATACACTTTGGTATTCTTTATTCCGGGTTATCCTTTACTTTAGAAGACTCATTATGAACAGGGCCAATTTCAACTAAAACATACGATAACAGCAGAACACAGGGTAATAATGTATTAAGGTTAGCCCTCGTACGCGATTCTACAGGCTTTAAGAGGCTTTAAAAGCCTGTAAATTGCCATGGCGTTTCGGAACGTCTCCCGCAGCCAATGGGTTAAGGGATTGCATATACAGTACTGTATATAACTTTGCACCAGACTTTGCGAAACACACGCTCATAATAGTCTGGAAGGGTCGGGATGCCAGTGCGACAGACCATTTACAGCCAAAGTTGTCTCGGTAGCCTATTCCACATATCTACAACTCTGTTACTAAACGAATAGAGGCAGATCCCTTACACACCCAGTCTCTCTCTGTCGCTTGTTTGTTTGCAGACCGGTACAAATGAGGCAGAACCCTTACACATGCAACTAAGATGAAAATGGGAATCTGCAGAGAGACAAGTGGCCCACAAAAGGCAGATCCCTTTCACATCCAACCCATTTCATCCATATGACTCTGATTTTATCTTGAAATTTTCTATTGTTCTTGATCCCACTATAGCACTAGGTAGCCTATTTCACATATCTACAACTCTGTTATGAGAGAGGCAGATCCCTTACACAGCCAATCTCTCTCTCTATTTTATTGCTACTACAATATTCAGTGCTCCTCAGAGCTCTCCCAGTGTATACCACCTCCTCTACGTAGGGTACGTGGTACCCGTCTTGCAACACAATCCCACCCCTACTCTGTGCAACTCTCCAACCCAAGAGTGAATTAAATGCTACTCTCAGTCTTTATTTTATTATACAGATGAGCTCTGGAACTCTCCCAGAATCAGTCTTTCCCTCCTCTTATGATTTAAATTGCTTCAAACTTTGTGTATTCAGGCATTTTGTCTCGAGCGTCTCTTGATTTTGGCCCTGTCACTCTTTCAACTATGGAGGAGGGACTCGCTACAGGCAGTTCTGTCTTTTGTCTCCCTCACTCACATAGAAAACAAATCTGGCAGACATTACTACATTATTCCCAAATCTGACAGACATTACTACCTTATTCCAACATCTGACAGACATTACTACCATATTCCAACAACTGGCAGACATTGCTACCATATTCCAACATCTGACAGACATTACTACCATATTCCAACATCTGGCAAACATTACTACCATATTCCAACATCTGACAGACATTACTGCCTTATTTCAACATCTGACAGACATTACTACCTTATTCCAACATCTGGCAGACATTACTACCATATTCCAACATCTAAGACATTACTATATACCTTATTCCAACATCTGGCAGACATGACTACCTTATTCCAACATCTGGCAGACATTTATACCTTATTCCCAAATCTGAGATATATACTACCTTATTCCAACATCTGACAGACATTACTACATTATTCCAACATCTGGCAGACATTACTACCATATTCCAACTTCTGGCAGACATTACTACCATATTCCAACATCTGACAGACATTACTACCATATTCCAACAACTGCCAGACATTACTACCTTATTCCAACATCTGACAGACATTACTACCATATTCCAACACCTGACACACATTACTACCTTATTCCAACATCTGGCAGACATTACTACCATATTCCAACATCTGACAGACATTACTACCATATTCCAACATCTGACAGACATTACTACCTTATTCCAACATCTGACAGACATTACTACATTATTCCAACACTGGCAGACATTAATAGGCCCACCATATTTCAACATCTGACAGACATTACTATACCATATTCCAACATCTGGCATACATTAATACCAGATTCCAACATCTGGCAGACAGTATACTACCATATTCCAACATCTGGCAGACATTAATACCTTATTCCAACATCTGGCAGACATTACTACCTTATTCCAACATCTGGCAGACATTACTACCTTATTCCAACATCTGGCAGACATTAATACCATATTCCAACATCTGACAGACATTACTACCATATACCAACACCTGGCAGACATTACTACCTTATTCCAACATCTGACAGACATTACTACCATATTCCAACATCTGACAGACATTACTACCTTATTCCAACATCTGACAGACATTACTACCTTATTCCATGATCTGACAAACATTATGCATACTACCTTATTCCAACATCTGGCAGACATTACTACCATATTCCAACATCTGGCAGACATTACTACCATATTCCAACAACTGGCAGACATTGCTACCATATTCCAACATCTGACAGACATTACTACCATATCAAACATCTGGCAAACATAATTACTACCATATTCCAACATCTGCGGGACATTACTACCATATTCCAACGTCTGGCAGACATTACTACCTTATTCCAACATCTGGCAGACATTACTATCGTATTCCAACATCTGGCAGACATATACTACCTTATTCCAACATCTGACAGACATTACTACCATATTTCAACATTTGACAGACATTGCTACCTTTTTCCAACATCTGGCAGACGTTACTATACCATATTATAACATCTGGTAGACATTACTACCTTATTCCAACATCTGGCAGACATTACTACCTTATTCCAACATCTGGCAGACATTAATTAATACCATATATTCCAACATCTGGCAGACATTTCTACCTTATTCCAACATCTGAGAGACATTACTACCATAATGCAACATCTGACAGACATTACTACCTTATTCCAACATCTGGCAGATACTAACTTTTTCCAACATGTGGCAGACATTGTTACCTGATTGCAACATCTGACAGACATTCCTAACCTATTCCAACATCTGGCAGACATTCGTACCTTATTCCAACATCTGGCAGACATTACTACCTGTTTGAAACATCTGACAGACAATTTTACTTTCCAACATCTGGCAGACATTACTACAATATTCCACTATCAAAGACATGAAGGACATCGGTCAGACAGAATTCATGTACGAAATCCGGCAGACAGAAAAACAAACACCGACATCTGGCAGACAGACAAATATCCAGAAAGTGAATGCCTATGCCATCTAGTGACAACAAATGGAAACTAGTAATTAATCCCTAAAAGTGAAGGTGTATGCCATCTAGTGACAAAAATGGAAACTAATAAATAAGCCCCAAAAGTGAATACCTATGCCATCTAGTGACAAAAATAGGAACTATTGATTTATCCCAAGAAGTGAAGTCCTATGCCATCTAGTGACACACATAGGAAACTAATAAAATATCCCAAAAAGTGAATGCTTACACCATTTAGTGGTAAGAAAGTATACTAACCTAACTAGTTTCATTTTCTGCCAAGAGATGGCGTAAGCATTCACTTTTATACTCCTAGATATTAGTTCTACTTCCCTCCAATAGATGGCATAAGCATTCTGTAATGCCCTCGAAAATGTCCCGCACCCACAATAATACTAACCCGAGTTGACGTCAGGTATAGCGTAAAATAGTCGTAGATGGTAAGTCCAATAAACTCATCACGTGATAACACCATGAGACTATCACCTGGTTCTTAAAAATCGGACTAAGGTTGCTATACTTTTGTACGTCCGTGGTAGTACAGTGGGTTAGCGCGCGGGCCTGGTGGTGATGGTTGGGTCACTAACCAGGGTTCGAACCCCACCCAAGGCATCTCAAAACATGTGGGTTTTTAGGGGGGTTAAATTCCCTTTAGAGGTTCGTACCCCGCGCCAGGTACCAGGAAAAGTTGATCCTAAAGGTAGCCTGGGGATATTTCAGGAGACCATGAATTCCCTTCACACCCAGCATTTCACATTCACTTTCTGGAGATGTGTATTAGTTTATTATCTCGCCAATAGATGGCGTAGGCATTCATTTTTCAGATTTAATAATTAGTTTCTTTTTCTGACAATAGATGGCATAAGCATTCACTTTTCTGGTTTAATTATTAGTTTCCTTTTCAGTCAATAGATGGCGTAAGCATTCACTTTGCTGGTTGAATTATTAGTTTACTTTTCTGTCAATAGATGGCATAGGCATTCACGTTTGGGGTTTATTTATTAGTTTCTTTTGTTGTCACTAGATGGCATAGGCCTTCACTTTTTGGGATAAATAAATAGTTCCTAATTTTGTCACAAGATGGCATAGGTATTCACTTTTGGGGCTTAATTATTAGTTTCCATTTGTGTCACTAGATGGCATACGCCTTCACTTTTATGGACTAATTACAAGTTACCATTTTTTGTCACTAGATGGCATAGGCATTCACTTTCTGGATATTTGTCTGTCTGCCCGATGTCGGTGTTTGTTTTTCTGTCTGCCGGATGTTTGTACATGAATTCTGTCTGACCGATGTCCTTCATTTCTTTGATAGTGGAATATTGTAGTAATGTCTGCCAGATGTTGGAAAGTAAAATTGTCTGTCAGATGTTTCAAACAGGTAGTAATGTCTGCCAGATGTTGGAATATGGTACGAATATCTGCCAGATGTTGGAATAGGTTAGGAATGTCTGTCAGATGTTGCAATCAGGTAATAATGTCTGCCACATGTTGGAATAAGTTAGTAATGTCTGCCAGATGTTGCAATAAGGTAGTAATGTCTGTCAGATGTTGCAATATGGTAGTAATGTCAATCAGATGTTGGAATAATGTGGCTATGTCTGTCAGATGTTGCAATATTATAGTAATGTCTGCCAGATATTGGAATAAGGAAGTATATGTCTGTCAGATGTTGGAATATTGTAGTAATGTCTGCCAGATGATAGGATATTTTGGAAATGTCTGTCAGATGTTGCAATCAGGCAGTAATGTCAGCCAGAATTTGGAATAAGGTTAACGTCTGTCAGATGTTGGAATATGGCAGTAATGTCTGTCAGATGTTGCAATAATGTAGTAATGTCTACCAGATGTTGAAATATTGTAGAAATGTATGCCAGATGTTGAAATTAGGCAGTAATGTCTGCTAAATGTTGGAATAAGGTAATAATGTCTGTCAGATGTTGGAATATGGTAGTAATGCCTGTCAGATGTTGGAATAAGTTAGTAATGTTTATCAGATTTTGGAATAAGGTAGTGTATGTCTGTCAGATGTTGGAATAAGGTAGTAATGTCCGTCAGATATTGTAATAAGGTAGTAATGTCTGTCAGATGATGGAATATGGTAGTAATGTTGTCAGATGTTGGAATAAGGTAGTAATGTCTGTCAGATGTTGGAATACGGTAGTAATGTCTGCCAGATGTTGGAATAAGGTAGTAATGTCTGCCAGATGTTCGAATAAGGTAGTAATGTCTACAAGATGTCGAAATAAGGTATTAATGTCTGTCAGATGTTGGAAATATGGTAGTAATGTCTGCCAGATGTTGGAATATGGTATTAATGTCTGCCAGATGTTGGAATATGGTAGTAATGTCTGTCAGATGTTGAAATATATGGTAGGCTTATTAATGTCTGCCAGATGTTGGAATAATGTAGTAATGTCTGTCAGATGTTGGAATAAGGTAGTAATGTCTGTCAGATGTTGGAATATGGTAGTAATGTCTGTCAGATGTTGGAATATGGTAGTAATGTCTGTCAGATATTGGAATATGGTAATAATGTCTGCCAGATGTTGGAATAAGGTAGTAATGTCTGTCATATGTTGGAATATGGTAGTAATGTCTCAGATGTTGGAATAAGGTAGTAATGTATGTCAGTTGTTGGTATATGGTAGTAATATCTGTCAGATGTTGAAATATAGTAGTAATGTCTGCCAGATGTTGGAATATGGTAGTAATGTCTGCCAGATGTTGGAATAATGTAGTAATGTCTGTCAGATGTTGGAATAAGGTAGTAATGTCTGTTAGATGATGGAATATGGTAGTAATGTCTGCCAGATGATGGAATGATGTAGTAATGTCTGTCAGATGTTGGAATAAGGTAGTAATTTCTGTCAGATGTTGGAATATGGTAGTAATGTTTGCCAAATGTTGGAATATGATAGTAATGTCTGTCAGATGTTGGAATATGGTAGCAATGTCTTCCAGTTGTTGGAATATGGTAGTAATGTCTGCCAGATGTTGGAATAAGGTAGTAATGTCTGCCAGGTGTTGGAATATGGTAGTAATGTCTGTCAGATGTTGGAATAAGGTAGTTATGTCTGTCAGATGTTAGAATAAGGTAGTTATGTCTGTCAGTTGTTGGAATATGGTAGTGATGTCTGTCAGATGTTGAAATATGATAGTAATGTCTGCCAGATGTTGGAATATGGTAGTAATGTCTGCCAGATGTTGGAATAAGGTAGTAATGTCTGTCAGATGTTGGAATAAGGTAGTAATGTCTGTCAGATTTGGGAGTAAGGTAGCAATGTCTGCCGGATGTTGGAATAAGGTAGTCATGTCTGCCAGATGTTGGAATAAGGTAGTAATGTCTGTCAGATGTTGGAATAATAATAATAATAATAATAATAGTTCTTAAAGCTAGCGCATGCTAAGCTAGATAAGGATAGCTCAATAAGGCCGATTAGGCGTATTTCCATTGGGGTCCTGTACTACTATCCCATCCCTTTGCTCATGAGGGATGGTAACGACTCAGTGCTTGTGAAAAATCTTTAATGCGCCGAGCGTTGGCGCGAACCCGGGCCTTCTGGGTGGAAGTCCGAGACGCTAGTCACTACACCAAGCGAGCCGCTTGGTATATGGTAGTAATGTCTGCCAGATGTTGGAATAAGGTAGTAATGTCTGTCAGATGTTGGAATAAGGTAATAATGTCTGTCAGATGTTGGAATACAGTAGTAATGTCTGCCAGATGTTGGAATAAGGTAGTAATGTCTGCCAAAGGTTGGAATAAGGTAGTAATGTCTGCCAGATGTTGGAATAAGATAGTAATGTCTGCCAGATGTTGGAATATGGTAGAAATGTCTGCCAGATGTTGGAATATGGTATTAATGTCTGCCAGATGTTGGAATATGGTAGTAATGCCTGTCAGATGTTGAAATATTTTAGGCCTATTTATGTCTGCCAGATGTTTGAATAATGTATAGTAATGTCTGTCAGATGTTGGAATAAGGTAGTAATGTCTGTCAGATGTTGGAATATGGTAGTAATGTCTCTCAGATGTTGGAATATGGTAGTAATGTCTGTCAGATGTTGGAATATGGTAGTAATGTCTGCCAGATGTTAGAATAAGGTAGTAATGTCTGTCAGATGTTGGAATATGGTGTTAATGTCTGTCAGATGTTGGAATAAGGTAGTAATGTCTGTCAGTTGTTGGAATATGGTAGTAATATCTGTCAGATGTTGAAATATGGTAGTAATGTCTGCCAGATGTTGGAATATGGTAGTAATGTCTGCCAGATGTTGGAATAATGTAGTAATGTCTGTCAGATGTTGGAATAAGGTAGTAATGTCTGTCAGATTTGGGGATAAGGTAGTAATGTCTGTCAGATGTTGGAATAAGGTAGTTATGTCTGTCAGATGTTGGAATAAGGTAGTTATGTCTGTCAGTTGTTGGAATATGGTAGTAATGTCTGTCAGATGTTGAATTATGATAGTAATGTCTGCCAGATGTTGGAATTTGGTAGTAATGTCTGCCAGATGTTGGAATAAGGTAGTAATGTCTGCCAGATGTTGGAATAAGGTAGTAATGACTGTCAGATTTGGGAATTAGGTAGCAATGTCTGCCAGATGTTTGAATAAGGTAGTCATGTCTGCCAGATGTTGGAATAAGGTAGTAATGTCTGTCAGATGTTGGAATATGGTAGTAATGTCTGCCAGATGTTGGAATATTGTAGAAATGTCTGCCAGATGTTGAAATAAGGTAGCAATGTCTGCCAGATGATGGAATAAGGTAGTAATGTCTGCCAGATGTTGGAATATGGTAGTAATGTCTGTCAGATGTTGGAATAAGGTAGTAATGTCTGTCAGATGTTGGAATAAGGTAGTCATGTCTGTCAAATGTTGGAATAAGGCAGTAATGTCTGCCAGATGTTGGAATAAGGTAGTAATGTCTGCCAGATGATGGAATAAGGTACCGTAGTAATGTCTGCCAGATGTTGGAATATGGTAGTAATGTCAGCCCGATGTTGGAATAAGGTAGTAATGTCTGCCAGATGTTGGAATATGGTAGTAATGTCTGTCAGATGTTAGAATATGGTAGTAATGTCTGCCAGATGTTGGAATAAGGTAGTAACATTTGCCAGATGTTGATATTTTGTAGAAATGTCTGCCAGATGTTGGAATAAGGTAGTAATGTCTGTCAGATGTTGAAATAAGGTAGCAATGTTTGTCAGATGTTGGAATAAGGTAGTAATGTCTGTCAGATGTTGGAATAAGGTAGCAATGTCTGGCAGATGTTGGAATAAGGTAGTAATGTCTGCCAGATGTTGGAATAAGTTAGTAATGTCTGTCAGATGTTTGAATAAGGTAGTAATGTCTGGCAGATGTTGGAATAAGGTAGTAATGTCTGCCAGATGTTGGAATATTGTAGTAATGTCTGTCAGATGTTTGAATAAGGTAGTAACATTTGCCAGATGTTGAAATTTTGTAGACATGTCTGCCAATTGTTGGACTATGGTATTAATGTCTGTCAGATGTTGGAATAAGGTAGTAATGTCTGCCAGATGTTGGAATAAGTTAGTAATGTCTGTCAGATGCTGGCATAAGGTATTAATGTCTGCCAGATGTTGGAATTAGGTAGTAATGTCTGTCAGATGTTGCAATAAGGTAGTAATGTGTGCCAGATATTGGAATAAGGCAGTAATGTCTATCAGAAGTTGCAATAAGGTAGTAATGTCTGTCAGATGTTGCAATAAGGTAGTAATGTCTGTCAGATGTTGCAATAAGGTAGTAATGTCTGCCAGATGTTGCAATAAGGCAGTAATGCCTGCCAGATGTTGGAATAAGGTAGTAATGTTTGGCAGTTGGTGCAATAAGGTAGTACATTGTCTGTCAGATGTTGAAATAAGGTAGTAATGTCTGTCAGATTTGGGAATAATGTAGTAATGTTTGGCAGATGTTGGCATAAGGTAATTTAGTCTGTCGTATGTTGGATAAAGGTACTTTCCATTGCATTATTTTTGCAAATGCAATTGCAAATCGTTCTAAATGCGCTATTGTGAATATTCTGAGTAATTATCAAAGTCTATACTAGTGTTGTGCAATAAGCATGACTGTTACCAGCTTATGGACCGTTACCCTTTCCCTAATGCCACAGAAAGGACTCAAAACCATTCCCATACCCGCCCATAACCTTAACCACAACTTATTTTATTTAGGTAACAAAGTGTGGCTGCACACACACCTACACACGCACACGTACATGCACTCACACACACACACACACACAAACCAGACACCTATACACACACACGCACATACACACACACGCACATACACACACACGCACATACACACAATCCCAGACACACACACACACACACCTACGCACACAAACCCAGACACACACACACACATACCCCCCCCCCCCCCTACACACACACTTACACACACAAACTCAGACACCCACACAAACTCAGACAGCCCCCCACCCCCCACACAGCCTCCCCCAAAAAACAAAAAAAAACAAAAAAAACAAAAAAACAAAAACAACAACAACAACAACATATAACTCATCACCACAATCAAAACTCTAGGTGTCTGTTTACATCCGTTGTTAGTGGTCATATCCTGTGGTGGTGTTGAGGTGGTGGTGTGGCTGATGTAGCAACAACCCACCTTCGTAGAACACCCACCCTAACCCACCACGTCATATAGGGACTGGAATCATGTGGGTTTCTAACTTTCTACACAGATACTTGGTTGATAACCTTTATGAAAATCCGTGAAATATATTATTCTCAAGATCCCCCTTCGATATATATATATATATATATTTTGGCGATTTCTCCAAAATTACAGGTTCGCTATCGTTCGCCAGGAATAAATCGACACCTGAATATTGCGAAAGGTCTTGATAATGATACAGACATGAGACAAAAGTTCTGATATTCGACAAACTAATGGAGCGAACGTCTTAAAATCAGCACAGTGATGGAATTTGATTAAGCCGGTGTCACACGAGCGGTTACCATCCTATTTTAGAGGTGTAGAATAGGCTACCAAGTGCTATTGTGGGATCAAAAACGATAGAGAGTTTTAAGATAAAATTAGATAGGCATATGGACGAGATGGGTTGGGTGTGAGGGGGATCTGCCGGGTGTGGGCCAATCGGCGCTCTGCAGACCCCCGTTTTCTTATGTTGAACGCTGACCGTTTTGGTGAGGTCGGTCCTCATGGTGTTACTGAGTTGGGCATATAATTAGGCCTTATAATTAGGGTTGGGTGTGAGATGGATCTGCCTTATGTGGGCCAATCGGCTTTCTGCAGACTCCCAGTTTCTTATGTTATTATAAGTCTCCGTCATACATACACGTTTTTATCTATCTATCTATTTATCTATCTATCTATCTATCTAAACCTTAATATATAAAAACCTTAATATGCTGTGTATCATCTTACCTCCTGTAGATACACCTAAGACTCCAACCACAACCAACACTGTCCACACGATTTTAGTTACGGCAGCCATTTTGTGTCCCTGTATATGTTAATTGGCGATGACGTCATATGCTGAGGGGTGACTGCAAGAGTTTGGCATCAGGGGTTCCTTCAGGTCAGGTCAGGTCAGGTGAAGTGAAGGTATTGAGGGATAAGCCTTTACACCGGCACCTCGTACCCACTTACACTCGGGGCGTTATCACTTTATATAGGGACTCTTATGATCACCTTATCCAATAGTTAATTTTTGATATTTTGTATTGACAGTTTCTGGGAGGTGATGAATTTTAAGAATTGAGATACACAGGATAATCTGGATATAAATGACGATACCAAATGTTTAGATATGGTTTGTGTATATTGTAGACGGTGCTCCACTAACAACAAACCATATCACTCTCAACTGACGTCCTATATTGGTAGTTTGGATATAGTTTGTGTATAGTATAGAAGAACCTTCACTAACAACAGACGACTCTTAATTATTGTATTTTATTGTGGGTTAGTATATAATTCGTGTATAGCGTAGACCACCCTCCCCCACACCACTATCACCGTCAACTAACGTCCTAGATCGGGGGTTTGTTTACAAGTGACCCTGGCTTCGTGAGAGGAAATCCGACTTGTTTTAGACCCTTGACTCAGTGGCGGGAGTCCCAGGCGGCCTTCTTCTGTCCAGGGGTACCTTGCTGGAACAGGGTAACGCACACTTTACATTTTGGAAGCCATCTTGATTTCTATTCTAATTATTTTTACACTTCAATAGTAATGAATGGAGAATGCTAGTGAATAGCTGAGTGTAAACGCGAACGTTTGGGAGAGGAGGTCGGGCGCCAGTTGGACTAGATAATAGTCCGTCAGGTGCCTGGCCTGGGGAGCCGGTAGAAATGAAGGATACGCCTGGATGCATGGGGGCCGGGCATTGTGGTGTGCTCCGCTGCGTGTCTGCCTGCGGAAATCGGAGCTTCTCCGGGAGATCTGGGACCAGGGAATCTTGCTGGAGACGCCAAATGGGCCTGGGTCTCTGGGTATTTCTCCTGGATGACCTTGATGTGTGAGATTTTGTGTGTGTGCTTTTTTTTGTGTGACCCCTGTTCGGGGTCTGTCTCTAGTTGGCCACCCCCAATAAAAAAAAAAAAAAAAAAAAAAAAAAAAATGGGGTATGTGCCATAGTATATAGATATAATACAAGCTTAACCCCTTCTGTACCGGCGACGTCTGTTTATATTATATTTCAGCTATGTTTAGATTTTTTTTTACAGTTGAAGAAGGACCTGTGGTAGTAAAGAGGGTTAAGTAAGATAGTTCGAAGCCTGTTAGTTGCTGGAGGATCTGTTTAAACTGAATGAAATAGTTTGATAGTAGCCAGAATAAAGTTAAAAGACGTTGCCGGTACAGAAGGGGTTAAGAATCAAGATGGCCGCCATTGATCAAGGTCTCTCTCTATATGTGTACCCTGTTGGTCTAGGTACTCCACTCTTACCCAACATCCTCCTCCACCTCACCTCTCTTCGATTACAGTGACGTCAGGAGTGGTATTTAATACTTCTCGATGTCACTTTTTGTATATTCTATACTTTGTTAGATTTTATATTAACCAATCTTTATTTCAATAAGGCAGTGTCACACGAGCGCTTTTTTCGTCTATTTCTACGAGCAATTGTAATCTGGCAGCTTCAAATTATAAGCGGTATAAAAACTCAGCCACCTAACCTAATTTATCTTAAGTCTAGTTTCTGAATCCATTGACAAAGAGCCTCAATATATTTCAAAGAATAATTGCTCATCGAAAATTGTCGGAAAAACTGCTCGTGTGACACCGGCTTTATAGGTAGAAAGATAGATATATAGATAGATAGATAGATACAAAGCAAGATAGCCACAGTGAATACATAGATAGGTAGATAGATAGTAAGATAGATAGATAGATACAAAGTAAGATAGACACAGTGAATAAATAGATAGGTAGGTAGATAGCAAGATAGATAGATAAATGGATAGATAGATAGAAAGAAACACAGCAAGATAAATGAATTGACATTACACAGCATACAAATAAAACACAAATACTGTAGATAGGTAGATAGAAAAACAGAAAGATAGATGAATGGACAGATATACACACCAAATAGATAGACAGAAAGACAGACAGATAGATAGATATACATAAAGATAGATAGATATATATATATATACAGACATACATATATATATAGCCTTGGTCCCCTGTAGCCTCAATTATAACATTGATCGTAGAGTCAATAGAACTTAATGGAAGCGTCGATGTTGATGATTACTAGAGCGTGTTTGTTGGTTTATTAGTCGACTGTGCTACCTCTACCTACGCCCCCCCCCCCCTCTCTCTCTCTCTCTCTCTCTCTCTCTCTCTGTCATTTTCACTCACTCATTCTCATTCATTCATTCTCACTCACTCTCACACACACACACACACTCTCTCTCTCTCTCTCACTCTCACTCTCTCTCTCATGCTCTAAGCAATATTATCATTACAGAGATAGAAGTACTAAAATGTTTGAACAAGAACAAAACAAAAAATCTCACCTAGAGCTCTAAAGGAATCTAATTTTGAGCTCCCCCAAACCACTGACTTTACTTTTCAACAAACCTTTGCAGTTTGGGACTATGCCTGATGAGTGGAAGCTCGCTAACGTAACACCGATATATAAAAAGGCAGGAAATGTTTACCTAGTAACTATCGTCAACTTGGCTTAACCTCCATTGCCCTTTAATATGCTAGAAACACTTGTAAGAAACAGACTCGTAAATAATTTATGAGGGAAGGGTTTACTTTTGGTCAATGTATTATTTTATTTATTTTATTAGTTTCCTCCCTAGACCTCCATCAAACTTTAAAAAAACATTCCCAAGATCCCCATTCTAGATACATTTGTAAATTTTTCGGTAGAAAATTTTCCCGCCCGAAGGCCGGTTCCTCCTAAATTACAGGCTCGCTTTCGCTCGCCAGAAAAAATCGACACCTAAATGGCATACACAGTCTTAAAATCGCCAAGCTAATTGAGGTAACGTTCTTAAAATCTCAAAACTAATGGGGCTAAGCATTAGGGAGAAGGAGGCCCAGAAAAAGACAAACCTCTCCTTAAATGAGATTTGTAACATGCTTAGGGGGCTATGAGAGATGATATTTGGTACCCCACAATGGAAATAGCCTTTTTCAGTTTCCAAATCAGGCTCAAATTAGGGTAAACATTATATCACTATCAATAATCGATCTTGTCCTACAAAATATACATATACATTATACAGTATATATATATATATATATATATATATATATATATATATATATATATATATATATATATATATATATATTTTCTTTTATATAACTTATCTAGTTTTAATTTTGCTGTAACACCACTATTAATAATGCAGCTTGTCTTAATCCCTTGTTTGTGCCCAACTGTCCCCCCCCCCCTCCCCTCATCCATCACTGGCCGATAAACACGCTAATAACCCGCTAATCACCTGTACAATCACCTGCTAATGAGGCGTCACCACTCGCGCCACCTAGGGAATTAATTAACGTAGGCTTAATGGGGATAGTGTATAGCTTTTGGCTTATTTACTTACTTACATATGTGTTTTTTAGTTTCCTCCCTAGACATCCATCAAACTTGAGCAAACACCCCAAGATAAATTTCTATATTTTTCGAAAGGCCGGTTACTACTATATTAGAGGCTCGCTATCGCTCGCCAGGACAAAAATCGATACTTATATTGCACGAATGGTCTTAATATTGACAAAAGAATGGGGCGAAAGATCTTAGCATCGGCAAACTAACGGGGTTTTAAAATATCAAAACTAATGGGGCTAAACATGAGGGAGAAGGGGGTCCAGATTAACCAACCCTCCCCCCTTTAACGGAGGAGATAAAGTTTTGTTTTATTCAACCTAGATGGGGCGCATCTATAACATTAGGGGTGTGAAGGGGGGGGGGGGGGTTTCTGGACACCCTTCACCCCTTCAGGTTCATCTCCATCAGACGAAAATGGAATCTACAACCATGTATGGAAGGTGTTGGGCGAGATAAATCGAATGGCATCAAGTAGAATTAATTTGGACTCTTAGTTTGGGCTACAGAAGACTTTTAAAGTTGAAAAAGTGCTAATTTTTGGCGTTTCTGGAGGTCAAATCAAAGCTAAATCCTAAAGTAATGGTCCGATTTGAATTATGTTTTTGCCATTGGACTCAGCGGGTGAAAGTGTACTTGTGGTAGAAATTTGAGTAAAATCCATACATAAATAACCCGTCTATGGGTGATTTAGAAGTTATCAAAATCAAAATCAAAATTAGGTCTAATGGGCCTACAAAATGGTCTAAATCCAAACATTTATATACCGTTGGAATCGCAACGACGAGACGAATCTATATATACAAATTAATTCTACCTGGTGCCATTCCATTCGATTTTCTCGCCCAACACCTTCCATACTTGGTCGTAATTAGATATAGAGGTACAGTCGCGCTAATAAGTCATGTTTCGGCACCAATTATGTTTTGATCAATAATTGGTATCAGCAATATCTAAGCTTCATTTCTTCATATCGAGTGAAAGATACAAACATGATCCTACACTTACCCACCCTAGTCAACATCTGGCAGACATTAATACAGCACAGAGCGAGCCAAACGTAATGACAGCCGGGGCATGACTTATTAGCGCCACCGTACAAGGTAAGGACATAGATACAGTTTAAATATAGATATACTGTTTAGATCTACAGTTTAAACTTAGAGGGTACAAGGTAAGGACATAGATCCAGTTTAAATCTACAGTTTAAGCATAGAGGTACAATGATAAAGATATGTATACAGTTTAAGGGTGGGGTAGTTGCTTTTTCTGGACCCCCTTCTCCCTCATGTTTAGCATATTAGTTTTTGAGATTTTAAGACGTTCATTCCATTTGCTTGGCGATGTTAAGACCTTGCACCCCATTTATTTGTCAATATCAAGAACTTTCGTGCCATTTACGTGGCGATTTTCTCCTGGCGAGCGATAACGAGTCTGTATTATAAAAGGAATCTGCCTTCTGCCGGGAAATTTTTCTATCGAAAAATGTACAAATTTATCTTGAAGAGGGGTCTAGGGGTGTTTTTTTAAGCTTGATGGAGGTCTAGGAAGGAAACTAAAACAAAAATATATAGAACAATAAATAAACAAGGAAATACATGCGCCATCCCCCCTTAAATATAGATGTACAGTCGGCCTAATAAGTGATGTCTCGGCACCAACTATGTTTTGATCCATACTTGGCATCAGCAATATTTACACATGATTTTTTAATTTTGAATGAGATATACAACCTATACTTATACACCCTATTCAAGATCTGACAGACATTAATACAGCACTAAGCGAACCAAACGTAATGCCAGCTGAGACGTGACATATTAGCGACACCGTATAGTTTAAATGGAGGGATGCAGTTGAAATATCGAGCGGTCATTTAGAAGAAAAATACGTTCCGCAGAAATTCATAATGGCTGACGTGGGCGTATGGCGCGGTGATTTGGCGCACGAGGGGATGATTAGTGTGATGGAGGAGTGGGGATTGGAACTATCTCTGTCTGTCTGTCTGTCTGTCTGTCTCTCTGTCTGTCTCTCTCCCCTCTCTCTCTTTGTTTGCTATCCTTTCCTTTCACTTTCTCTTACTCTTAGGATTGCTATCTCAACTAAGATTAAGTCCTGGCCACCTCGCAGGGATCATAAGTTCTGTGTGGCCAGTGTATCTATGTAAATATCTCTCTCTCTCTCTCATTCACTCACTCTCATTCACACACACACACACACACACACACACACACTCTCACTCTCTCTCCCTCTCGTCATTCGCTGCAACGGTTCATAACCCAATCAATTGCGAATCAATCAGTCCCTTCATTACGATAATCACCGGAATATTGCTGTGGGACCCAGCCAAAAAATGAGAGAGAGAGAGAGAGAGAGATAGAGAGAGAGAGAGAGAGAGAGAGAGAGAGAGAGAGAGAGAGAGAGAGCGAGCGCGAGTGAGAGCGAGAATTATATATGTACTGTATGTATGCGTCATAAAGCATAACACATTTAATAGCGCTGTACATTTTACCCTAAAAAGAGAGAGAGAGAGAGAGAGAGAGAGAGAGAGAGAGAGAGAGAGAGAGAGAGAGAGAGAGAGAGAGAGAGAGATTTGTAAAATTAGATACTAGCAGGATGAGGTGTTTGCAATACTAATATTAATACCATAATAAGTAATGGTCGGTAGATACTAAAATAAATTAATAAGATAGATAACTAAATAAATATGTCACCTAAGCGTATGTTAGAGTAGTATATATATTCTATATATTAATTAAAATGTAAAACTTGCAAACTAAACAAACCAAAACTGGGACAAAGACAATATAAAGGCAAAATAACTGATCATAATCGCTATGTGGAAACAACGCTTACTAAAATATAAAAAATGAAATAAAAGAACACAATCCATATATTCTCTATATACAGTTTATTCCTCAGTATAACGTGTAACATAAATAAATAAACGATTAAATATATACAATCAATAAAATACTCATGGTGGTAATAATTGAGTTGTCTTCAGCCTGTTCGAAATTATCAATGAAATACCCTGTTCCAAATTAGTAGGCCAGAAATCGTGAACCCTAACCTCTGTAACTTCTAAATGGACAGAACAAATGGGCCGTAAATTTCCACACCTATTCCCCGGTTGACCCTTCCTATATAGTAGAAATATTAGCTCGATATCTCTAGTCGCTTGTGAGGTATAAAGGTTAATGTTCTAGAGTTTGGGCCTACTTAATTGGAACAGGGTATGGCTACTGGGTAATTATGACACAGTTAAGGGGAGACTGACCGTTTGTTTGGTCTATTAATTCATTTATTAAGGGGAGACTGACCGTTTGTTTGGTCTATTAATTCATTTATTCATATATTTTTATAAAGTTTCCTCCCTAGACCTCCATCAAGCTTAGAAAAAAAAACCCTAGAACCCCCTTCAAGATATATTTGTACATTTTTCGGTAGAAAAATATCCCGGCCGAAGGCCGGTTCCTCTTAAAATTGCAGGATCGCTATCGCTCGTCAGGAAATAATTGACACCTAAATGGCACGAAAGGTCTTAAAATTGACAACGAAATGGGTCGAAAGGTGTTAAAATCGCCAAACTAATGGGCCGAACGTCTTATAATCTGAAAACTAGTGGGGCTAAACATGAGGGAGAAAGGGGCCCAGAAAAACGGTCTGCCTCCCCTTAAGCTTTGATCCTCGGTTATATTGGACTACAGTATATAGAATTACTGGTCGCCATACGCCAAACTCCTGGGTGACAGGGCTAAAACTATTGGCATATTAAATTTACACTAACAATACACACACACACACACACACACACACACACACATATATATATATATATATATATATATATATATATATACAGTATATATATATATATATATATATATATATATATATATATCTATATATATATTATATATATATATATATCTATATATCTATATATATATATATATATATATATATATATATATATATATATATATATATATATACTGTATATAATGGTGTGGTAGTGGTGGTGGTGAGGTGGTGGTAGAGATGATGTTGTCGAGGGATTATGGTGTGGTAGTGGTGGGGAGTGGGGAGGCGGTGGAGGTGGTGTTGGAGAAGGGTGGCGAAGTGGTGGAGAAGCGAAACTGCAGCAGGATGACCACGTAGGTAGCGATGAAGCCCAGGATCTGAAATAGTGTTGCCAATTTATCTACTTTCCCGCTAGATATAGAGGTATTTACTTCGCTCTAGGGTGCAAATTTGACATCTAGCACCATGAATTCCAGTGATATTTTGTAGATTTGAGCCATTTTAGAGAGATATTGTAGAGATTGTGCCATTATTCTAGTTATTCTCGGCATTTATTATCGAGAGGACTTGCTTTGACAACCCTGTAATTCTGAAAGGTAAAAATGAGAGGGTCTAATGTATAAGCCGGTGTCACACGAAAAACAAATTCTGTCAATTATTTTGATTAGTTATTTTGTCTCTCCACATAGCGATTTTGATTAGTTATTTTGTCTTTTTACTGTGTTCGTATAAGTTTTGGTTTGTTTATTTTGCAAGTTTTACATTATAATTACTAGCAATCGTAGTCTGGCAGCTTTATAATTTAAAATGTAAAACTTGCAAACTAAACAAACCAAAATTGGGACAAGGACAATATAAAGTCAAATTAAATTATCAAAATCGCTATGTGGAAACAACGCTTACTAAAATGAAAATTATTAAATAAAAGAACACAATCCACCACATAGGGTGTACATTACTACATGAGCAAGTTAATCTGTTTCCCAAGCAAACTAATCGCACATATAACAACGCACTATCGTCACGTTAAAGGAAGTAGTCAAGTTTGGGAAGTCCGGGACGTTCTGGCAAATTTGACTAAACTCTGCATGAATAAAGAAACTACATGTTAAATGTCAAAATATTATTTAAAATCAAATTTGCAACATGACAAGACATTAACAATAGTACAAAATACAAATATTGATAAGATATCTATACTATTACAAAATAATATATAAAAAACAGTACAGCACTCACTAACGATAGTGCTATCGGGTAGGTACCTGTAAGCATAGCATGCCTCAAGTGACCCCTATCAATAACTACCCTACAAATAACCTACATTTATAGCACACATAAACTAAGGAAATCGCAAAAGTAAGCAATTGATACTATCGACAATGAATACATATAATATAAAGACAAATAATTGCAAAATATGAAGTAACAACAGATTTAAACAAAGAGTACTCTTTTAACAAGAACAATAAATTTAAAAAATCATCAATATTAATATTAATAATAGAAAAAGAAAAAAAATAAGATAAACAATAAATACAGACAAAAAACAATAAATACAGACAAAAGTAAGCAGAGGTTATACAAGAAACTTCAAGTTAAAAATGCTTGATTAAAATTATTGATGTCAAATTTTAGAATACAGTCACAATAATTGACCCTAAAAAGATTACATTTATGGAACAATTTACTTGCCTCAAAACCTCTGTCCACTAAGAGTCTGTATAGTAACCTAGCTCTAGCCCAAAAGTCATCTACTTTAGTGCAGATTTTACAAAATCTTATTAATTGGGAATAAAAACAATTATAAGTTATTTTACTATCGATATTACTACTAGGGAAAGGAAAGTTTATTACCTTAAAAATTAAAATCATCAACTTTGTGATATACTTTAAGTATGCACTGTTCATTAACAATCTCTATATTTATATCAAGAAAATTTTCAACTTTATAATTTACGTTACATTGTGTGAGGGGAATAGAATTAGGGTAAATAAGTTTAGCAACTTGATTAAAATTTAACAAATTGCAAACAAGAATATCATCAATATATCTACTATTATTACTTAACAGTTTAGCAAGTGCTAATTTTTCTGGGATTTTATTTTTCTTGCTACTGTCAACTAAGTCTTTTATATATTTAAATTCTAAAGCAAGCAAGAATAAGTCTGCAATTAAAGGGCTAGCATTTCCACCCATAGGAATTCCTAATATTTGTTTGAAAATGTACGGCCCGAATCTAACATAAGTATTGAAAAGGAGGAATTTAAGGGCATCTTTAAGTTTAGTTCTATCAAAATATACAGACCTAGTGGGAGTAGAGCTAAGTGATGCATTATTAAAATATGTATAAACATTTATGAAATAATTTCCATTCCTAACGAACCTGTCAAAGTGCAAATCTATAATAAAGCAAAGCTCTGAATATACTAAATCTAAAGGCAAATTGGTATACAAAGTTGAAAAGTCGAAACTATGTACCGAGGTAACTTTCGGCATGGTATTTATTTTATCAATAACTTCTAACGAATTGTCAACACTCCAATAATAGTTAATGCCAGTTCTTCTCATAATGGTATTACAATATCTTTTATGAGTACTTTTAATGTATTTTAAGCAATTTACGACTTGTTCTGATAGAGTTTTAGTGGTAGCAAATTTTGCTCCGGCAATAAAGCGATATTTATAAGGTCTTTTATGAAATTTAGGTAACATGTATAATTTTGCAATGCACTTGTTCTTATCAGAAAGTTTAATATCAAATGTTATATTTTTCTTGGTATGTTCATCGATTAAGTTATCAATATTCAGATTATTTTGAATTTCATAAACAGAATTACCGCAAATATTTTTACGTAATATGTTACCCTTAATACCTAATTCTTTTTTCATGTTTTCAAGATAAAATTTCTTACATGTGAAGCTATAATTATTGCTGGCTTTATCTACTGTAGTGATTACAAAATGTTTATGTAAATTTATTAAATCAGCTTTAAGCTTCTTATAATTATAGTCTATACAATCTGAAAGATTAAATTAATTTTTAAGCGAGAAATTTTTATTTCTAATTAACTTAATTAATAATTTAGACCATGCTTCTAGTTCTCTCGCATCGCAGCACGCAATTTTTAACAATTTATCTTTTAATTTATTGACTGAAAAAACAATATCTTTTAAAATTATGTCCCATGTTACTTTATTACTCCCTATTCTAAATTTAAACCCTTTACGACATAGCTCCGCTAATTTGTCGTTTGCAAAATGTTTAACTAGTTCTACATCACCTGTTAATATGTGACATATCGGACTATAAATGAACTTTGCTAGTGCATCACGTCTGCTAGCTGGCATATCCATGACTCTTTCACACACGCATTTATTATTATTGAAAATATCATTATCTGAAAGATTTCCTAAAACTTTATTATAATTACAAATAATAGACCCAACAGGTCGTTCATATGAATACACTATTAATGGTTTAAAATATTTACAACCATCTGGTAACATGGACTTAACTTTCTTTGAATTAATAAGACTGTTAACATTAATTTTGTCTAAAATTTTAGAGGAATAATTTAAATTGGACATGACTTTATCTTTAATACGGTTATCTTTGGATTTCTTAGAATTAGCTCTAATATATCCCATAAAAGCAAAGACTATATTCTTAAATTTATTTGTGAAATTATGTTTATTGTTTAGAATATTTCCTATAAAAGGAGCAAAACTTTTCTTTTGTAGGCCTTTCAATGAATCTTTTAATTTTTTAATTCCGAAATTTCGATATAATGAATATAAATTATTAACAATAATTTTAATAACAGACCTGTTTTTCTTTTTATTAAATGTATTTAGTCTTCTATTACCGTGTCTACCA
Organism: Paralithodes platypus; assembly: GCA_032716605.1. Taxonomy (NCBI): domain Eukaryota; kingdom Metazoa; phylum Arthropoda; class Malacostraca; order Decapoda; family Lithodidae; genus Paralithodes; species Paralithodes platypus. Next base: position 3,051,924 of record CM064575.1, read on the forward strand.
GGTCTTCTGTTTAAAATAGGGAAGTTAAAATATGGGTTATTAAAATATTTTTTTAATAAATCTTTATACAAAATGTTGCCTACATTTTTTATTTGATTGTTAAGTCCAAATGGATAGATGGTCATTAATTTTCCAATCCAATAATTTTCTCTATCTAAAACATTTTGATTACTTTGAACAATTTCTATAATTTTGTATTTACAATCAAATTTAGTACAATCTGTGTTAAAATGCTTATATAGAAGAATCTTGGAGTCGATGCCGTTCTTAATTCCTGATCTATGCCCGTAGGCTCTTTCTCTTAAACATTGCTCCGTCTTTCTAACATATTGTATACCACATTTATCACAGGTTATTAAATAGATAACATTCTTTACTTTACTTCAAGCAGAATCCCCTACTCTCCTTTTTTTGACAGAGACTCAAGTAACATCCACATCTGACACGTCTAGATTTAATTTTCCAGGTTATCAACTGCTCCAAAATTTCAGACCTAAAGGAGGTGTATGTTGCTTCGCAAAATCTGACATTGCCCTGGAGGAGGTTACTAGTTTCAATTGTCCCTATTTTGATTATTCTATATACAAATTAATTTCTGCTGGTAAATTTAAATACATATGTTGCATCTACCGTTCCCCAAATACTCCTCCAGGGCAAAGTCTTTTTGATTCTCTGTCCTCACAACTCAGTGTCCTCAACTTAAATGCTTCTTCTGAAATCACTGTGTTGGGTGATTTTAATGTCCATAATGTTGAATGGCTCACTCATTCAGCCAGGACTGATGATGCTGGTCTTGAATGTGAGCTATTTGCAGACTCATTTAATCGCACTCAACTAGTCAACCAACCCACCCGTGTACCAGATAATCCTAATCATAATTCCCACCTGCTGGACTTATTTTTAACTACCAGTTCAGAAAATTATGATGTTACAGTGAGGTCCCCGCTTGGATCTTCTGATCACTGTCTGATACAGGCCACCTGTCTATCACCTACCACACCTTCCCACTCTGAACCTGTTTTGGTGACTAAATGGCATTACGATAGGGCAGACTGGGAGGGTCTTCAAGGTTTCTTTATTGATATTCCCTGGACCTCTTTCTTTTCTAATGATGCACACTCCACCTTGAGCCACATACAAGATTTTGTTAAAATTGGAATGGAAACTTTTATTCCTCATCAAAAGTACAGTAAAAGATCTAATTCACCTAAATGGTTTGACCATAATTGTGCTAGAGTAACTGAACAAAAAGCAATAGCCTACAATGCATACACAAGATCAAAAACTCATGAAGCCTTTAATTACTTTAGAAACATCAGAAATCATGCCAAAACTGTATTAAACCTAACTAAATCAAACTTTCTCCACAAGCAGGCAAATAAACTTCTAAATAATCCAAATGATAACAAAATATTTTGGTCTACTCTTAACTCATTTAAATCCAACTTCACTACTGCTTCATCCATTCCACCATTAAAATCTCCGACTGGCAATCTTGTAAGTGACCCACGAGGTAAAGCTAACCTTCTTGCGAATATTTTCTCTACCAACTCAACCTTAGATGAAATAAATCAAGATGTCCCTGTACTTAATTTTAATTCGCCTGAAATTCCCTCACTTAAGATCCACACCAGACATGTCAAAACTATTTTGCAGAATCTCTCAGTAGATAAGGCTCCTGGTCCAGATGAAATTCCTCCAATAGTACTTAAGAATTGCTCCTTGGTGCTCGCTCCTGTATTGGCAAAATTTTTCCGTCTGTGTACTCATACCTCATGCTTCCCAGTACCCTGGAAAGAAGCAAACATCCATCCAGTTCCTAAAAAAGGTGCCTCTTCAGATCCATCAAACTACAGACCAATAGCTATAACTTCCACTCTTGGTAAAGTCTTTGAAATTATATTAAATAATCACATAATTAAGCATCTTGAGAATAATAAATTAATCAGTGATAGGCAATATGGTTTTAGACGATGTCGATCAACTGCAGACATGCTTTGCCTTCTTACGCATCAAATCAACCAAGCTACAGACCAACATGGTGAAACACATACAATAGCACTGGATATATCAAAGGCATTTGATAGAGTCTGGCATCAATCCTTATTGTCGAAGATGTCACACTACGGCCTTGCATCATTAGTTCCACTAATTTCTTCTTATCTTCATAACAGAAAAATACGTGTAATGGTAGATGGCCTTTATTCTCAATTTCACTTAATAAATGCTGGTGTTCCCCAGGGATCAGTTTTGGCCCCAATTCTGTTCCTCATTCATATCAATGATCTCATATCTACCACTCATAATCCAATACATTCCTACGCAGATGACTCAACACTCCACAGTTCCTTCACATTTACTAATTCTTTCACCCAACCCGATCTTATAAATTCAAAAATAAACACTGCAATTTCTCTGAACCAGGACCTTTCTAGAATTAATGGATGGGGACAAAAGAATCTAGTTTCCTTTAATGCACAGAAAACCAAATACATTCAATTTTCTAACCGACATAATCTCACTGACTCCCATATATTTTTTAACGATGTAAATATTCCCACTTCCCCTAGTATTGACATTCTCGGTGTAACATTAACTACTAACTTGAGCTGGACACATTATGTTAGAAGCATTGCTAAGAATGTCTCTAAAAAACTGGGACTCCTGTACAGAGTTCGAGAATTCTTCACTGACGAGCAGTTGGCCGTGATATATAAAAGTCATGTGCGTTCTCAGATGGATTACTGTTCACCTCTGTGGGGTGGAAGTGGAGTGGTTGCATTGAGGCAGTTGGACAAAATTCAAAATAAAGCTATTAGATTAATCAATAACCCTGCAATCACACAGGACCTTCCTACATTATCCATACAAAGAAACGTTGCATCCCTTGCATTATTCTACAGATATTTTCACAGCAATTGTTCCGAGGAACTTGCTTCAATTGTTCCGCCTCTCCACATCTTTCCCCGTAGAACTAGGGCAGCTGAGAGCGCCCATGAATTTACACTTTCTCCTCCACAATGCAGAACTTCTGCTTATCAGAATTCATTTATCCCCAGAGCTACTACTCTTTGGAATTCACTTCCCTCGAATTGCTTTCCACAAACTTACAATCTACAAATGTTTAAATCCAGTTGTTACAAAATTTTTATGAATGGAGGATGCCTTTAGGCACATGGACCTTTTTGTTTTATCTGTGTTTTTCCTTCCTCCGTTCATTGTCTCTTAAAAAAAACAAAAAAAACATGGAGATGTTACATTAACAGAAGAATTTAAAAACAAAATTTTTGTATTGGTAATGTAACTTTTAAAAAAATGTTTGATGTTCAAAATCAAATTCATTCACACAGAGTTTACATTTATAGTTATCATCGAAAAGACGCCGGTTATTTTCATTATTATTATTCATTTTTAAGTTTTTATAATTTTGCCGGGTACGAGGGTACAGAGAATTATTCTGACACATAGTCCGTGGCCGGTCCTGGTTCGTCAATAATATAATATAATCGTATAATATCAGTTAGATCAGAATTCACCGACACAACGAACATATGCCATACAGTAAACCATGAAGAATATATAAAAATACAGTTTGACCAAATTCAAGGCAATAATGATTCCAAACACACACACACACACACACACACACACATAAATCGGATATTGACACATTATTAGCATCGAAAAGCCTGACATATTACCCCCACCCCTCCTCTCCCCTCAAGCTGCTCCCCTTCCCCTCCCCCTCCTGCTCCTACCTCGTCTCCTCCACTCCCGCCACCCCCCTGCATCCCCCTTTTAAATCCCCTCGTCCCCATCTCTCCCCCTCCCCTTGCCCCCATTCACCCCTCTCTTGCTCCCCCCCTCCTCATTCCCCTCCCTATCATCACTCCTTGCTCTCCCCTCATCCCCCCCACCTCCCTTCACTCCCACCTTCCACCTCTCGTCCCCTTCACCCCCTCGCTCCCTTTCAACCCCCCCCCCTCTCCTTTCCCCCCACCCTTCCCCTCCCTCCTGCAACCCTTCCCCCCTCCTTTCTGCTTCCCTCCCCTCCCTCTCCCCCCCCTGCAACACCCCCCCCCGCCCCGGCATAAAAGCCTATGTTATTGACAATATTATCCCATCCATCAATTTCGCATTTGCAACTCGGGTCTGCATCATTACTGCAACCGTGAGTGTCCTGATGCAACCTGACATTGGTATTGAATAATGCAGGGGCCATGGATGCGTCACGGTAATATATACAATATATGTATACTGTATAATATGAGGATAACTCGCATATGGTAATTCGCATTACTCTTTTAGGTATGCATTACATTATTTGCATTGTAACTAGCTAATTAGTTGAACCCTTTCACGCACAGGACGCAATTTGAGCCTATTCTGGGATACGTTAAAGCCTTTGTGACCATCAGGGGTGTTAAGAAACCTTTAGTTTATTTACTTCAACCTCTGCAGTTGTCTTTGAGTTATCTGTGGACAGAAAATTAATTTTGAAGAGGCAAAAATAAGATTGAGAGAACTCTATTTCTGATTTGCTAATCGGCATAAATAAATAGACAAACTTATATAAGAGACATACCCCCACAATGCGTCCTCTGGCCAGTGTAAATAGTCGTAACATAGTGAAGCTGGGAGTCGTCTTCACCACCACCAACAGACCACCCAGCTGACGGGGAAAAAACAAATATATATTAGCCAACCCTGAAATACAGTCAACTTGTGTAATCCGTAGAGTCTCAGAATATTATTTAGGCTGTTTAGAAGCTTAAAAGCTAATGGATGTAATTTATTTGCAATATATACAATGGAAAAGGTATGAATAGCTACTATTTAAGCAATACGGTTTCCTACATCAATCTGAAAACATATAATTGCATAACTTAAATTTCTGAGACTCTGCAGATTAAACGAATTGACTGTACATGATTTGATTGATATCCAGAAATCGAAAATGGATATTAATCGTGATCGTGTCCTCAACCTTTAACCCTTCCTGTACCAGCGACGTCTTTTATATTTGATTTTGGCTACATTTAGACGATTTTATGAACCTTAGGAAGGAGATATGGTAGCTAAAAGGATTCATTGAGCCTTTTAATGGGTATACGTCCTTCCTAAGCTGAATATAATCGTCTAATATTTTCCAGAATATAATGAAAAGGACGTCACCGGTACTGTACGGGTTAACTGTGTTGGAGGTATAATGTCTTAGGTGCTTATGTTCTGGATGTGGTGAGTTCGCCATCCCGGGAGGATCATATACTGTTATTAATTTATTCAAGTACATTGGGGTTTGTAATGGAGGATTAATGTTAAGAACGGGGTGTTCCTTAATATTATAGGTATTGGGTGAGGTCTGTCCTATCCAGAGTGAGGTTTTGCATCCTGTACCCTACCTTAGCCGTTTATGTCTGTCTCTCTTACTGTCCTACTTTTCCTTCTGGGGGCGGGTGGCTAGGAATCCTTCTTCCCTTGTAAAATTCACCTACTAAACGAGACAGAGAAAGGGGCGAGGGAACACGAAAGTGGTCCCGGACCCTAAAAATTGGAACTTTATATGTTGTATTTGTTCGGTCTCTGTCTCGAGTCGGCCAGCCCCAGTTATGGGGTATGTGCCTGAGTATATACATGAAGAGATTATAAATTTTTACACTTAAAATTTTCAGTTTTCTGGCTACTACTAGACGATTTTATTTCGGTGAGGAAGGGTGTATGGAAATCGGAGGGTTAAGTGAGATAGTCTTTACCGTTGTCATTCCCACTGATTCTTCCTAAGCTGTATAAAACTACCTAATGATAGCCAGAATAAACTGTCAAAACGCGTCATAATCTTCCAAGGGTTAATTGTCACCCTTAGTTATCAACTCTCTCTCTCTCTCTCTGGTCTGAGTATCTGCAACTATGTGTAACTCTCTCTCTCTCTCTCTCTCTGGTCTGAGTATCTGTGTAACTCTGTGTAACTCAGTGTAACTCTCTCTCTCACTACCTTACCTGTTCCCGAAGGTGAGCATAACTAGGGTGGTACTGCAGGGCCCTGATGGTGAATCGCAGGTCCTCGCTCTAGGGGGAGGCAATATGATCAGTTAATAATGGTGAGCTTAACTATAGTCTATTCATTATAATAAGGCCAGAAATATTGATCATTGACTTCTATATCTCGAAAACGACTTGAGTAATCGAGCTACCATTTGCTACCATTTGGGAAGAGTCAGTCAGGGAATAGGTGTGGAAATATACAACCGAGCGATAGCAAGCCTGTAGAGAAAAGGAAATGGGCCTTCGGTCGGAACATTTTCTATAGAAAAATGTACAAATTTATCTTGTAGGGTATCTGGGTGGGCATTTTTTAGTTTGAAAGAAGTCTGGGAAGGCGTTATTGTTAATCTAGGGGACAAAGTAACATACATTGCTTGAAAATGGTTGGATCAAGCAAAATCCTCACATAAACGTCGTACCAGATACTGTCAAGGGACATATTACACTTTTGTATCTTTAATCCTATTCCCAAGGGTAAGGTGGTCCTACACACTTTTCGAAAATTTAGTCAGACACATTATGCCGTATCAACTCTCTTCTTTATATCTATTTTTTTGGTAACTCTCTGCAGTGCTGCATCTCTTTCCCTTCATCCTATAATACATTCAATAATATCATATAGACCTATCTCATTGCATAAAATACCTCCTCCCATAATGAAAGTAGAAGGAACCTGCTTGTCAACACATTTTCACTCCTATCCTTTTCAACGCAACATCGAAGTATAAATGTTTTGTTTTCATGATATTCTTTTTCTCAACTGGTAAACTCTGTACCTCTCTTCGTCAGATCACATTTCCCACTACGGTACCTACAAATTAAAACTCCTTTAAGCTCCACGTATCCAGGCATTTTGAATAACAATGTTTCTTAATTTTTGTAATTGATTACGTTTTCAATATGAAGGGCCACTAGCTATTGTTAACCCCTTCAACCCCAGCGTCGGGACGTGTTCGACGGCTATTTAAGTAACGCTCAGCCCCAGCGTTGATTCCATATCGACGGCATTCTCACCCTTATTTACCCCTGTTATAGGGGTAAACATGGATCCCCAGATGACCTCAGTGAGTGCTTTTATGCATGTATTCCTTCATTACTAACCCATACCATGTGTTTTCAGGAATATTTTTTTGTTCTCGACATGTGCTTGAGCAGCCTGGGTTCTGGGTGTCAATCAATAATAAATAAGCTGGTGCTCAATGGGTTAATCTTTCATAATATCATCTAATAGAACAAATATAGAAAAAGCAACCAAGCATTAACCCACCTTCTCCTGCAGCCTGGTGGGGATGTTACAAAGGTAGACGGGCGGCAGGAGGGAGGCGGTGATGTACGTGATGATCACAACTTGCGTCTGTACCTTAACCTGCAGCAGGAAGGAGAGGTAGAAGCAGGCCAGGATGCAGGTCACCACAGAGTACAGCAGGATCAAGGTCACCGGGATGCCGTAGTACCCCATCGCAGTCTCCAGGAATGCCCCGGTCTGTACTAGCTTCCTCTGAGCAGCCGCAATGTCTTGTTCCGTTATGGATGGTGTTATGTCCTGAGCTAAAGGGCTGTGAGGACTGTAAGGCTCTATAAACCCTGCTGAAGAACGTGGAGTTGTCGTTCTTGTGCCTTGATCTGAAGGGCTGTGATGACTATTAAGCACTTGAAACCCTGCTGAAGACCGTGCAGTTATGGTTGTTGAATCTGGATTAGCAGAGCTGTGGAGACCATACAGCCCTATCGTCCCTGTTGAAGACTGTGCAGATAGCCGAGGCCTGGTAATTTGTTCACTGTTTTCCATGGTCCAAGGTGAAGAATCCGATGTTTTAGGAGAACTGTGCTCTATTTTTCTTTTGCTATATCTATCTTTTGTGTTGGTAGTCTTCATGCAGGATTTCAAAGCATGAAAATCCAATTCCGAATGGCTGCTTTCATATTCATTCATGACTTGAAGATCTGTCAGTTGAGAAATTATGCTACTGTGCATTTGACTGATGAGAATAACAATCCACTGATAAAACAGCATTAATGCCAGGCTCACCATGTGATAAGCAACTAGCTTCAATGTTTCAAATATATATTTGTCGTAACTCGAATCCACATACTCAATCCATAAGCTCGTTAAGATGATCAGAATGGCAAAAATGCTGGGAAAGATAGGAATGATAATACTGGGATAAGTGCAGGGTCTGGAGATCTTCACCTTAACATCACTGAAGAGAAGATGTAAATGACTCACCATCTGTCTGAGTTCCGAACCTTTCCAAGCGATGCAGTAGATGAGGATGGTCAACGTGAGAATATCTTTCATGTCAACCACTTTGTAAGCAAAATTGGCGATTTCTATATTGCTGGGGAGACCTGCAATGGGTGAATTGACTTGCCAGATGCCATAGATGAGATAGACCGAACCCGCTATCACCATTAAGCGACTCCACCACACCCAGAAAATACTCCTTCTTAGATGATGACTCTTTTTATTGTGTATTTCTCCTTCGGCTGTAGTTGGAGCTTGGATATCAGCCTGTTCGTCGCCTGATTCTTGTCTATTCTCTCTCCGTTCCTCTTTGTCACTGGTCCCAATTCTTCTTTCATCTTTTGCCACATAGGGGAAGCCACCCAGAAGCCGCATAACCAAAAGGAAAGGACCTAGTTTGAGATCCACGGCTTCCATTTTCCCGACTTCGATAGTATGTCAAGCAGGATCGTAGAAATAATATCGGTCCATACACTTTCTCCTAGCAAAATGTATTAGTTAATATTGTTCTGCGTAACATCCCATATGATATTTTTTCCTGGAATATATGCGGTTATCTGTATGTATAAAGTAATGAAAGTAGAATATGTGTTCTATGATAGATTTAATTGTCTCTATGGTAATAACTGTGGCTCTACGCAGTTCTCAGCATATAGAAAGTTAAACCAATTCAACCAATTCGTATCATTAGACCATTAAAACCAAGTTCTGAAGCCTCAAGGTTGTAGTTAAATATTGTATAGTCTCGTTTGTGGTATATATATATATATATATATACATATATATATATTTATATATATATATATGTATATATATACACACATTAATAACAAATTTAAGAAGAGTGAGAGAGCTAGGAGTGTATGTATATGTGTGTGTGTGGGGGGGGGGGGGGTCGACGGCAGGTAGTCTCCCTTCCCTCTCACTCCATCATATACACTGAACCCTTATACTGTATAGGGCCTATTATATATACCAGGCCAGTGGTTATCATAACACACTCACACTCTCTCTCTCTCACACACCTACTCTCTCTCTCTCTCTCTCTCTCTCCTTCCCTCCATCACATACATTGAGCCTTTATATATACCCCAAGCCATCGGATATCATAAAACACACACATACTTTTTCTCTCTCTCGTACACTCATGTACACACACTCAATTTCACTCAATCATATACAATGAACCTGCTCTCATATTTCAGTCTATTAACCTTTTATTCTGGCTTACATTTGACGATTTTATGCAGTTATTATGAGGACCAATATAATATAGAAGGTTGATTGAGATAGTAGCTACCCCTTACACAGTTTATAACGGAGGTCCCAGAACGTTTTACGAGTAAATTGTGCCACTATTGGCCGCAAGCTCCCTACAGAAGGCCACTGTTGTTGACCAATCCATTAGTTTAGAGTACCTGTCCGTCCTTCCGTCTGTCTGTCCGTCTGTATGTCTGTCTGTCACCCGACCAGGTAAGGGTTTATCTATTGGTCGATATATTTACTTATTTATGATTCTTATAGTTTCCTCCGTAGACCTCCATCAAGCTTAAAAAATCATCCCCAAGATCCCCCTTCTAGATAAATTTGTAAATTTTTCGGCAGACAAATGTCCCGGAACACGCTCGCTATCGCTCGCCAGGAAAAAAAATCGACACCTAAATGGCACGAAAGGTTCTGATATTGACAAATAAATGTGGTGAAAGATCTTTGAATTGCCAAACTAATGGAACTAACGTCTTAAAATGTCAAAACTAATGGGAATATGGAGGGCAGGTAGGGTGACAAACTAATGGGAATATGGAGGGCAGGTAGGGTGACAAACTAATGGGAATATGGAGGGCAGGTAGGGTGACAAACTAATGGGAATATGGAGGGCAGGTAGGGTGACAAACTAATGGGAATATGGAAGGCAGGTAGGGTGACAAACTAATGGGAATATGGAGGGCAGGTAGGGTGACAAACTAATGGGAATATGGAGGGCAGGTAGGGTGACAAACTAATGGGAATATGGAGGGCAGGTAGGGTGACAAACTAATGGGAATATGGAGGGCAGGTAGGGTGACAAACTAATGGGAATATGGAGGGCAGGTAGGGTGACAAGCTAATGGGAATATGGAGGGCAGGTAGGGTGACAAACTAATGGGAATATGGAGGGGCAGGTAGGGTGACAAACTAATGGGAATATGGAGGGCAGGTAGGGTGACAAACTAATGGGAATATGGAGGGCAGGTAGGGTGACAAACTAATGGGAATATGGAGGGCAGGTAGGGTGACAAACTAATGGGAATATGGAGGGCAGGTAGGGTGACAAACCCGAGCCATATGGAGGGCAGGTAGGGTGACAAACCCGAGCCATATGGAGGGCAGGTAGGGTGACAAACCGGAGCCATATGGAGGGCAGGTAGGGTGACAAACCGGAGCCATATGGAGGGCAGGTAGGGTGACAAACCGGAGCCATTTGGAGGGCAGGTAGGGTGACAAACCCGAGCCATATGGAGGGCAGGTAGGGTGACAAACCGGAGCCATATGGAGGGCAGGTAGGGTGACAAACCGGAGCCATTTGGAGGGCAGGTAGGGTGACAAACCCGAGCCATATGGAGGGCAGGTAGGGTGACAAACCGGAGCCATTTGGAGGGCAGGTAGGGTGACAAACCCGAGCCATATGGAGGGCAGGTAGGGTGACAAACCCGAGCCATATGGAGGGCAGGTAGGGTGACAAACCGGAGCCATATGGAGGGCAGGTAGGGTGACAAACCGGAGCCATATGGAGGGCAGGTAGGGTGACAAACCGGAGCCATTTGGAGGGCAGGTAGGGTGACAAACCCGAGCCATATGGAGGGCAGGTAGGGTGACAAACCGGAGCCATATGGAGGGCAGGTAGGGTGACAAACCGGAGCCATTTGGAGGGCAGGTAGGGTGACAAACCCGAGCCATATGGAGGGCAGGTAGGGTGACAAATCCGAGCCATATGGAGGGCAGGTAGGGTGACAAACCGGAGCCATATGGAGGGCAGGTAGGGTGACAAACCGGAGCCATATGGAGGGCAGGTAGGGTGACAAACCGGAGCCATATGGAGGGCAGGTAGGGTGACAAACCGGAGCCATATGGAGGGCAGGTAGGGTGACAAACCGGAGCCATTTGGAGGGCAGGTAGGGTGACAAACCCGAGCCATATGGAGGGCAGGTAGGGTGACAAACCCGAGCCATATGGAGGGCAGGTAGGGTGACAAACCAGAGCCATATGGAGGGCAGGTAGGGTGACAAACCGGAGCCATATGGAGGGCAGGTAGGGTGACAAACCGGAGCATATGGAGGGCAGGTAGGGTGACAAACCGGAGCCATATGGAGGGCAGGTAGGGTGACAAACCGGAGCCATATGGAGGGCAGGTAGGGTGACAAACCGGAGCCATATGGAGGGCAGGTAGGGTGACAAACCAGAGCCATTTGGTTTGAATATTTGAAAAAAAAAAAAAAAAAAAAAACACTACACACACACATACACACACACACACACACACACCCACACAACATGATTTTTTTTTTTTTTGTAATTTTATCACTATTAAAGACAGTTTGAACTATAAACCATAATTTTATCTGTCCATATACAATAATTATATAGGAATACTAGAAAATAAAATTCCATAACATTCTTTTGGTAATTTTATCACTTCCCAAGACATCATTTGAACTTTTAACAATAATGTTTTCTTTCCATATACGATGATTAACAAGGATTACTATAAAATAACATGAACGAGGATTTTTGTTTGTTTGGCTATGCTATTATTATTCTATTATTCAATGTGCCCCAGATTACAAGTATCTTTCTCTAGTACTTTGTTGCTAGTGTTTGTGTGTGAGGTGTTTGTGTGTATGGTATCTAGCTACGTGATCACGAGTCGGAGCGGGTGGTGGTGGATGGGGTATAATTCCCAATGAAGCCACTACTTTACGCTTCTCGGTGGTCTACTGGTTTAGGTGCTGGAGTGCTGCACTACTGGCCTGAGATCGAACCCTGGCTAGGTCATGACACAAAATATTAAATACTTTTAGAGACACATTTTGAACTTTGAACAATAATTTTATCTTTCCATATAGAATAACAAAGGCATACTAAAAATAACATGGCATACCATTCATTAGGCTATTATATCACTTCCCGAGACATCATTTGAACTTTAAACCAAAACGTTATATTTCCCTATACAATAATTGAGGAATACTAAACAATAACATGAAATAACATTCTTTTGGCAAATGTAACACTTCGAAACACATAATCTGAAATATTTGCCATCATTTTCTCTTTCCATTTACAATATTAAAGGCATATTATATAACATCATGAAATTACATTTTTTGGCCATTTTATAACATTTAATCCATTCAGTACCGGTGACATCCTTTTCATTATATGCTGGCAGCTATTAGACGCTTTTATTCAGCTTAGGAAGGATGTCTAACCGTTAAAAGATTACAGACTATCTCAATTAATCCTTTTAGCTACCATAATATATCCTTCCTAAGCTTCATGAAATCCTCTAAATGCCGGTGAAACATAACAAAAAGACGTCGCTGGAACTGTAGGGGTTAAGGACATAATGTAACTTTAAGGGGGGGGGAGGTGTTATTTATTGGTCGATATATTGATTTATTTAACCCCTTCTATACCGGTGACGTCCTTTTAACTTTATTCTGGCTACTACTACTACTTGACGATTGTATTCAGCTTAAAAAGGGTCTCCAGCAATTAAAAGGCTTCGAACTACTTCCCTTGACCCTTTTTGCTACCACAGATCCTTCTTAAGCTGCACAAAATAGTCTAAATATAGCAAGAATATACTTTAAAAGACGTCGCCGGCACAGAAGGGGCGTATATTATTTCCAGTGTCCTACCTAGACCTACATCAAGCTTAAAGATACATCACTAACATACCCCTTGTACATAAATTTGTAAATTTTTCGGTAGAAAAATTTACCGGCCGAAGGCCGGTTCCTCTTATAATTACAGGCTCGCTATCGCTAGCCAGGAAATAATCGACACCTAAATGGCACGATAGGTCTTAAGATTTACAACAAAATGGAGCTAAAAAATATCAATATCGCCAAACTAATTGGCCAAACATCTTAAAATCTGAAAACTAATGGGGCTAAACACGAGGGAAAGGAAGGTCCAGAAAAACGGCCTGTCTCCCCTTAAAGCTTCTCAGTTAGAGTCCAAGTTAGGAGTCCAGGTGGTGACCGGGCTAGGAGTCTCCGTGGTCAGCTCGGTGAAGCGAAACTGTAGCAGGATGATCAGGTAGGTCGCCACGAAGCTGAACATCTGTTTGATATAATTATTTAAATTAATAGAAATATATAGATAAATAAATAAATAAATAAATAAATAAATAAATATATATATATATATATATATATATATATATATATATATATATATATATATATATATATTGTTACGTATCTTGATCCTCAAGTGGTTAACTTGATGAATCTAGATAGCACAGAGATATATATTAAGGTATCAGTCAGCTGAAGGCAAAACAAAAGTAAAATCTAATAAATAATTTCCTGTTGTTGCTTCCTTTCCTTTTGGATCTTAGGACTTGGTATCCTTTATTGACTGATACTCTTTAATTATGAAAAATACTGAAACTAATTAAAGTCATGTAGTATTTATAAAGAATTATTATGTAACCGAAGCTTAGTAGGCTATGGTTATGAACCGAAGAAGTATATCTAAAGAAGGACTATTAATTCTATAAAAGTCTTGAAAGATAAACATTAAAGTAAGAATATTTCTGTCTCTTACCCTTTTTGAAATGAATAGATAGTTTTCTTCTATGTCATTTTATTTATATTTAATGTAATTATTCTTGGTTCTTGTCTTACGTTAACAGTATTATATTATTATTATCATCAGGAGTAATATCAAAGTCACATAAAAAGTTAGATATATATTTAATAATTAGTTAAATGTATTTCTTAACCACGTAACATTGAGGTTTGATTATGAGTAAATAAAGTTACAGGATCGCTTTATAGATTCGATTCAGGTCTCACTCAAATAATATGAAAAGCAAAATATAATATTTTGAAGCAAAATAATTTTCTTCAGCTTAGGAAATCACTATAAGTAATATTAACACAGCCATGTTAGTCTAAGGCGATATTACTAATACGAGACAATAGCATCACCGTACTACGCACCGTTAAGCAATGTAAGCTTAATTAAAAGAAAATGAAAGAACTCGTAAGTATTAATCTAAAACAATAGTATTACTTTCATCATAACCCAATTACTTAAAGAGTTGCTTTAGTCCACAAGTTAGTCAACTAAAATAGTTAAGTACATAATAATAGCGTTAACGTTAAATCCCAATCAAATAGTTACGTACATAATAGGAGCGTTAACGTTAATTCGCAATCAAATAGTTAAGCACATAATAGTAGCGTTCACGTTAATTCCCAATCACATATCTCACTAACCAACATAACGTAAGTGTTTACACCGAACACACTTAACACACATTTATATAATCTGACTGACAGTCACAATCCCATTATAATACTTCACCCCGTCTTCCTCCAGCTGCAAGTTCACCTTCCCCAACTCCAAATGAGACTGATTTGAATGCCCACAACTCGGGTCTTATATACCAAACAATGATGGTGTAGGAACGAATCAGGAGGCGGGGGGTGGTGCCTACTCCAATCATAGCTCCTCGAGTCGCATAACAGGTGCCTGGTCCACTCACAGCTCCTGGCGTCGATCATACGTCATAGCATCGGTCATCGAGGTAGTTTGCAAGGGTCCCCTATGACGCACGCAGGTGTGAAGGCTAGTTTGCTGGTATGGGGCGAGCTGGTTTGCCCACTCGCTCGTTCGCTCGCTAGTCTGCTTCACCGTTTGGGTAGTTTGGCTCCTTCAACTCTAATTCTAACTCTTAAATTAACATACAGGGCTCCGTATGTCAGAATATATATATATATACAGTATATATATATATATATATATATATATATATATATATATATATATATATATATATATATATATATATATATATATATATATATATATAGATATATATATATATATATATATATATATATATATATATATTATATATATACACTGTATATTATATATATATATATTATATATAATTATATATATATATATATATAAATAATTAAATATATATATACCGGTATATATAATATATATATATATATATATATATATATATATATATATATATATAATATATATATATATATATATATATATATATATATATATATATATATATATATATATATATATATATATATATATATATATTCAGCTTAATGACGAGCAACATTTCAATGATTTAGCTCTAGCCCTCTTCCAGCCTTTTAAACACCCTTATAAATGGCTAGTGCCGATTATTTTTCATATATGTTATGTATTTTTTAACCTAATGCAATTGAAAACCCAGAACACTAGAGAAACAGCGTAATTAGTTCTGACCGTGCTCGCTTTGGCCTCTTGACACGATTTAACCCTTTCTATACTGGGGGCGTTTTTTTTTTTTTTTTTTTATTCAAGGTATATTATTTAGACTTAGAGGATATCGTGCAGTTTAAGAAGCGTCCTTAATGGTGAAAAGGGTAAAGTGACATAGTTAGAAGCCTGTTAATTGCTATAGGCCCTTTTAAGACTAAACCAAATTGTTGCTAGATAAATGTAAAAATCGTCGTCGCTGGTACAGAAGGGGTTTAATGGATTGAAAGCGTGTAGGCGAACACCCTAGAGTATTTTGCAAACTCCTACTTTTTTATTTATTTGTTTATTTACTAGCAGGGGTACCCGGCGTTGCCCGGGTTTAAATTCTACTACCATAATCACCATCATCAATCACTACTACCACAATCATCACAATACTACTACTACCATAATCACCGGCCTCGACCTCCCTGTGCCTCATTAAACGGCGACCTCGATTTCGGCCGCTAAATGACCTCCGATTTTGGATCTGACCTCATCCTTACCCCCATTTTGGGGAACTGCGAACAACTTTCGTTCCATACACCTTTTAGATCGGAGGCCTCCTTCTGCCCCAAACGGCAATTTTTTTCATTTTTTTTTCTTCAATTTCGGCCTCGAAACGACCTCCGATCGTGGCCTCGCCCCCTCTATGACCTGATCTAGGTCAATTGAAACCCACATGCACAGTTTCAGCTCCCCAGGTCCAAAACTGCGGCCGCCTCTGAAGAACACACATACAAACAGACACATGAACTGAATTAATAATATAGATTTTAATTTGTGTATAGATCCACTAGCTGAGATACTCGGCGCTGCCCGGGGAAAAATCGAAGTATTTTGGGATGGGGGGGGGGGGGGGGGGCTATTCTTGCATCCCCTTAGTATGCATGCCAAGTATGGGCTCTTCATCTTGAAAAATAAGGGACTGCCCCTTCCCCCCCCCCCGCTTAAAACCTATTATCGCACCCTCTTAGTATGCATGCCAAGTATGGGATCTCCACTCCCCCTCCATAACAACAGCAACAACAACGACAACAATAACAACAACATATCATTACATACCCACTCATGCTGCTCTCTCTCTCTCTCTCTCACACACACACACAACTCACGTGCACCATGCCAGCTCTGCCCAGCGTGAAGACCCGACAGAGTTCGAAGCCTGGTCCGTCCTTTACCACCTCCAGGAGTTCCCTCAGCTGGAGGTACGGAGAGAGAGAGAGAGAGAGAGACAGAGAGAGAGAGAGAGAGAGAGAGAGAGAGAGAGAGAGAGAGAGAGAGAGAGAGAGAGAGAGAGAGAAATAATTAAGGTGATAATATTATTTTCACCTTATTAATGTAATTACTATTATTATGTACCGTATAGAGAAATTAAAATAATACACACAAGTAATCTTAATTAATTCATCTGTATATAATATAATGCATAGAATAAGACAACAATAATATAATTAATCCAATAATTCCCCCCTTAACCCCTTCAGCACCATGACGGAGTTTAAGAAGGACCTATGTTACTAAGAGGGTTTATTGAGTTCGTATTTACCCATTTGAGTCGTATAGGTAGATTATAAACTAAAGAAAAACGTCTAATGGTAACCAGAATATGATACAAATTACGTAATGGTGGTAAAAGGGTTGGAACCGTAGCTGGGCGTCTCACCTCTTCCTTGACCTGGGGGTCCTCCTCCTGACGGTACAGCAGGGAGCGGAGGGTTAGCTGTAGGGCGTCTGTCTGAAGGAGGAGAAGGAAGAGGAGGAGGTTTAGCAGGGAGGTTAACTGTAGGGCGTCTGTCTGAAGGAGGGGAAGGAAGAGGAGGAGGTTTAGCAGGGAGGTTAACTGTAGGGCGTCTGTCTGAAGGAGGAGAAGGAAGAGGAGAAGGTTTAGCAGGGAGGTTAACTGTAGGGCATCTGTCTGAAGGAGGGGGAGGAGGAGGATGATGAATGAAGAACTGGCTGTAGTATTGGTTGATATACTACATACACACACCCCCCCCCCCAACACACACACACACCCACACACGTAATGATAGCCAGAATAAACTGTCAAAATATAATCCTCCAGTGGTTAACAAGCACCACCATTTTCAACAATAACCACACCATTATTTAGGTGAGATTTTCACTTAAGGGGATGCTATATTTCTTTACATTAGTTTCGAGATTTTAAGACGTTTGTCCCATTAGTTTGGCGATATAAAGGCCTTTCGCCCCATTTCCTTGTCAATTTTAAGACCTTTCGTGCCATTAATATCTCGGGTGAAGGCTGGTCCTATCAAGAGTGAGGTTTGGCATCCTCTACCCTACCTTAGCTGTTTCTGCCTGTCTCTTTTACTGTACTACTTTTCCTTCTAGGTGTTGGCGAGATCCCCCTATTGGGTGGCACTGCAAGGGGGCTGCGGTCAGGGGGTGCAAGCCCATGGGCTGATGATCCCCTCCCCCGCTGCCCTCTCAGAGACAGATCTCATCTCATCCTGGCCCCATCGGGGGCCCGATCATCTGGAGCGGCTTAGGTCTACCGGACAGTCTGGGGAACTACAACAAAAACAAACCAACACCACCACCACCAATAACAACACCACCACCACCACCAACAACAACAACGACATCCACCACCACCACCAACAACGACAACAACAATACAAAAACACCACCACCACAAATACCAACAACCACATAATTTCCACCACCATCACCACAAACAACAACAACAACAAGAAACCACCACCACCACCACCAACAACAACAACAACACCACCAACAACAACAACACCACCACCTCCCACCAGCCCCCAATTCCCCACCTCCCAAACAGCCATGACGGACTATGCTAATTTCAACAAGGCCTAAAAACTCCTGATTGAAATGTTCGCTGCATCGGGTTAAGGGGAGACTGACCGTTTGTTTGGTCTATTAATTAATTTATTCATATATTTTTTTAGTTTCCTCCATCAAGCTTAGAAAAAAAAAACTAAACTCCCCTTCAAGATAAATTTGTATATTTTTCGGTAGAAAAATGTGCCGGCCGAAGGCCGGTTCCTCTTAAAATTGCAGGCTCGCTATCGCTCGCCAGGAATAAATCGACACCTAAATGGCACGAAAGGTCTTAAAATTGACAACGAAATGGGGCGAAAGGTGTTAAAATTGCCAAACTAATGGGACGAACGTCTTATAATCTCAAAACTAGTGGGGCTAAACATTAGGGAGAAGGGGTCCAGAAAAACGGTCTTCCTCCCCTTAAGTCTAAAGGGTGGAATATCCAGTTTTTAGAGACGTGCCAAATTTTGTGGTCGACGCTTCCAAATAAATACTTTGTCTTTTTTCTCTCTCAGATTTTTATGTTTTCCTCTTCATCCCCTCACCACACAATTCTGGGTATTTGTGAGTGTGGGTGGGTTCAGCTTATTTGGGTGTTATATTCTCTCTCTCTCTCTCTCTCTCTCTCTCTCTCTCCTTCCACTTTGTTATCTCTGTCTTAAACCCTAGCATATACTTTAATTTATTTTGTTATTAATTTTTTGTTTTTTTAAGGCCGGACTGCCTAACAGGGCCTGCAAAGTCTGTGTAGTCTATGTATCTATATAATTCTATGTAACACTCTCTCTCATGTGGTTAGCCTATCTCTCTGTTTTCCTCTACTGTACTATTCCATCTCTATTTTATATTGAAGCAACCAACCAATCAATCAATCAACCAGTTGAGGAGATCATTAATCATTAAGATCATTAAGAAATATTAGAAAGGGAACAAACATGATCAATACTACAATGATCCTACATTTTATATCTTCACGCTTTCCAAAACCTAAAGCCGGTATCACGCGAGCGTTTTTTCCCTCAACATTTATCATCAACACTGGTCTGGCAGCTTATGAGGTAAACATCTAAAACATTTCGGTTAGCTAAATTCATCTATCATCAGTCCAGTTTCCGATACCAGTGCCAGATAGTCTAGAAATATTGCCAGCACAATGTTGATCATCGAATGTTGACTATAAAAGCTCTCGTGTGATACTGGCTTAACTTAACTTTACTGTACCCTAACCTTACCTAACTTAACCAACAAATAGTTAATTATAAAATCTATGGAAGCAGAGTGTCCGGCCGTCCTGTCTGTATAGTTGGTTGTTGGAAGGAACATAATAATCTGATTGTCTATCCGGAAACTTCAATGGATTTTCAATAAACTTGACACATAGTTGGTCAATGCGATGGTCAGTAAAAACGTGTGTTTTTTTTTTTTAAATTCCATCAATAGTCATGGCTCTAGGTAAAAAATATGGTCCAAACCCTACACCCCCCAATCCCCCCTTCAGGGTGGCATAGTATTGTATCCTCCGTGGCAGTAGTGATAATGATAATACCTTTATCTGCAGAAGGACCAGTCTTTCTCTCCAAGACAACACAAACCTATTATTTAACAATACACCAGTTTACGGATATTTATACCAACATGACAACAATAGATTTTATTCGTCTCATCTAGAGCCCTCTTCTGTAGAGGGCTCTAGATTAGCCGAAACTATCGTGTTTTCACAATATAACCTGTTTCCGTCATGTTGGTATAATTTTTACATTTAAGTATTCACGGCATTGTGATTTTCTTCTCACACTATTGTACCTCATTTTGAAGAAGGACCGGAATATTGGGCAGCATCACTAGAGGCAAGATGGAGATCAAGGTGAAAGCCAAGGAGATCTCCAATATATCCCCCCCAGCCTCGGCCCCGTAGGAGACACAGAAGGTGGAAAAGATGGTGGAGATGAGGGAGTAGAAGACAGCGAGGGTGAGGGGGAGGCCGAGGTAGGAGAGCAGGAGGAGATGAAGGTCTTGGATGCACAAGATCTCCAGGCGTGTATCATGGAGCAGGCTGATTCGCGTTTGTTTTCTGATTGCCATCAAGGTGGCTTGAAATTCTCCAGTTTCCTTCTGTTTTCTTGTTGCTGATGGTTGATCTTCAAAGGCTTTTGCACTTGAATGATGATAATTCATGGCCTTTATGCTTGAGGGATTGTCCACAGACTCAGAGCTTTGGCTGGCTTGGAGCTCTCCAATTATCTTTTGTTTTGTTGTTGGGGTTGATTTATTTTCCAAGGATATTGTACTTGAAAGATTATCAGGGTCTTTTGTGTTTGAAGAACTGTCCTGTGTCTTTGAATTTACTCGGTTGTATATGGGAGGGCGAGATAATTTCCTAGCCACCAATGAATTAGGAATTAAGGATTGCTGGTTCTGAAGTTGTCTATTCAATCGAGTATCCACAGGTTTGTTGGCGCACAATATGTCATCTCTGTCTTCTTGTCCTTCAAGCACCTCAATGGTAAGCTTGCTGTCGTTCCTTACTTGCTGATCTTTAACATTTAGAGTCTCAGATGTCAGTGCTTGACATTGATTTCTTGTGTACAAATTACGAACTGATAATATAATGTTCTTGTACTGAGTAGACATTAGTTTTACAGACCAGTATAACAAACTCATGACAAATGCATTGACGAGGAAAACCAGAATGACTCTGTAAATTAGTTGGCAGCTTATATGGGGACTCTGGGTCATAAAAACAACCGCAAGCTCATACAGCAGATAGCACAGTCCACAAAACATTAGCACCATGCAGAGTAAGAAGCCAAGATCACTTTGATTCAATTGTACCTCGTTACTTAATCTGGTGAACTTGGTGGCCAACTCTTTCGCTTGTTCCGTCCTCATAAAGAAACACGCCATGATGAAGCAGTGGGTAATGCTGAATGCTATGTCATTAAGACGGAGAGCTAAAGTGACGACCATCATACTGCTGAAATACTTAGCTTGGATGGTTGCCATTGCAATAGAGACACCTACAGTGTAGCCTATGATAGTCAACAAAGCAATGTAGGACCATATCTTCCAAGCTGCACTGACTTGGTAGAGAAGCAGAGAAGAAGGATCCGATGACTGGAGGTTGGAGGAACGCGAGATACAGCGGAATAAAGGCAAATGGTGCTTGGTATCTTTGGCGTGAGGTGCGGTGTACTCTAGAGAGGAAGACGGACGTTCGGGTAAAACTGGCATCCGTCCCCTGTTTCCTTCGTCGACATTCTTCATCAATTGTCCGTCTGCTTCATCAACCTTCCGTTGTTCATTTCCGAAGTCAATTTCCACCATTCTTTCTCTTCCTTCATCTATTTCCCTCATCTTTAGCCATTCTCCTTGATCGAACTTCGTCATCCGTTGCCCATTTCCAAACTCACTCATTCCCTCTGTTCCCTCGCCTATCTCCTTCATCTTTGGCCAATTTTCTCTGCTAAACTCGTCCCTCCATTTCTTATTCATCCCCCTGCTCTCCTCTTTCATGCCCGCCACTCCGCCACTCTCCTCATTTCCTTCTTCCTCCTTCCTCTCCCTTCTTCCCCCATCTTCGGTTCTGGGAGAAACTTTCCTCCTAAAAACGGGTTTCACCCCCTCTGCCTCGCTGAAAGGGAACCCGCCCAGGAGCCTCAACAAAAACAAGGCTGCATCGATCATCGTCTTCACTTCCATGGTGATTTTATGACTGATTCTGTGATCCTTGTAACCTTAACCCCTTAAGTACCGGTGCCTTCCTTTTTAACTTTATTCTGGCTACTATTACACAATTTTATTCAGTTTAAAAAGGGCCGCAAGTAACAGGCTTCGAACCATCTCAACCCTTTTCACTACCACAGAACTTTAAGCTGCACAAAATCGTTTGAATAATTTAAAATGAATAATAGTAGCCAAGCTAAAATAAAAAGGATGTGATTAGTACTGAATGGAATAAATATCCACCACTGTTATTCTCTTGTCCTAACACAGTCGATTTTGATGATTTTGAAGCCCGTTCCTGTACTATATGGAGCTGAGGAGCATGTGGGTGTGGCCGAGGGAGCTGTCTTGAGACGACTGGATCTGTATTGACATCGGAATCGATATATTTACCCATATAATAATTGAATTTGGGGTGGAGAGAGGGGTAGCCTACATAGGAGAGGTAAGAAGAGTAATGCGAGTTGAAAATGAGGAAGAGGGTTAGATAAGATTATGTATTAAGAAATATATACAGTATATATATATATATATATATATCTAATCTCTCAGTGGGGTTCGAACCGCCGACCGTCATGACGATAGCCGACGCTTTAATCTACTACACCACGGCAGTGGTGATTAAAGCGTCGGCTATCGTCCTGACGGTCTGTGGTTCGAACCCCACTGAGAGATTAGAAACATTTAGTGGCTCACGTGTATTTGTGATAATTATATACTCAACATACAGTATATATATCTATATATATATATATATATATATATATATATATATATATATATATATATATATATATATATATATATATATATATATATATCAGAGAGTTACATAGTTACATAGATACACAAACTGCACATACCTTGCGGTCACTACTAGGCAACCCGGAGAGAGAGAGAGAGAGAGAGAGAGAGAGAGAGAGAGAGAGAGAGAGAGAGAGAGCGAGAGAGAGATAGGTTAAGCTCGAGTCAACAACAGGCTGAACTGATCAATAAACTAATTACGTTAGACAAACAGACGCACTGAAAATAATTGTCGAGTCCCTCTGGCGGACAAACAAGTGAATTACCCGATTGTGAGTGACCGATAAAAGGGGGGTACAAGCTGACAGTGTTGCTTTTTGGTTCGTATTTTGTTATCGTGTATTTAGGAGTCACTCAAATTCTCTATTGTATCGTACAGGAACTATTGTCAATCATTACTGCCTCGTGACTCCTTAATCATTAATGATTTTCCATATTCAAATATTAACCCTTTATGTACCGGCGATGTCTTTAAATATTATTGTAGGTATATTTAGACGATTTTGTGCAGTTTAACCCATTGGCTGCGGGTGGCGTTCCAGAACGCATAGCCAATTTAGAGCAACTTCCAGGCTTTAAAAGCCTGTAAAAGCCGTAGAAATCGAGGGTCAGTGGGCGGGAGCGTGAGGGACCTCCGTCCGACCCTCAGAGCAGCCAGCCGCTCACTGAGGTAGACTGTGGTCTCGCGCGGCTGTCTCGACAGTGTTGCCGAGCAAGGGAGAGCTAATAATTAGCGAGTTTTCCTGAATGTCTATGGCAACGCTGCCGGTGAACCCCGCGACCTACGAAGCTTGTTCTGGTGTAATTTTGAAGATATTTTTGCCTAGTTTTTGGCAGAATACAGTTAATTTAATGCAGATATTTGATTAATCATTCAGGAGTGCCTGAATATGCGCTAAATAGCGCAAGTAAGCCCGCAGCATAAGGGTTAAAAAGGTTATTTGGTAGTAGAAAGGATTAAGTAAGATAGATCGAAGTTTATTAATTGCTAGAGGCCCTTTTTAAACTCAATGAAACCGTTTAATAGTAGCCAGAATAAGGTTAAAAGACGGTACATTAGGGGTTAAGGGGAGATGCGTAGTTTTTCTGGACCCCTTTCTTCCTCGTGTTTAGCCCCATTAGTATTGACATTTTCAGTAAAATACACAGTGCATTTTAAAAGTAGCACACTGATGAACTGCTTATGATTCCTTTTGTTCTTGCCACTCGATCCACCCGCTTCTCTTTCTATTTTCTCTCAGGACTTAAACTACGCTACTTTGTTTCTCTATTCTGATAAATATAGTCCGTTTGGGAACTTGCAGTATTCTTCTCTTGGGTAGCAGTTATAGCTAACCTGGGCCCAAATTATATTTTTGCCATTATTAATGTTGATTTATGTTATGAACTTTTCCTAATCCTTTTCCCAGAACCCCCTCACATAATTTTGCCCGAGATTAATCCTCTGCAGATCCATCCAATGGTTTAAACGACTCACCTTAGCCAGAAGACCCACGGGGATGTTGGAAAGGAAGATGGGAGGCAAAAAGGCCAGGCCTATATAACCTGGCACTATGGTCATCAACACGCTCTTGATCTTCTGCAGGTAGGACAGGTAGAAGCAGGTTAGGATGCAGTACACGATAGAGATGAGCATGATTAGCGTTGTGGGCACACCGAGGTAGGCGTTCAAGCAACGCTGTAGGTGATGGAGCCGGAGGATATTTAGTTTAGCCTCCCTCACCATCGCTTGCCTCTGTTTTCTGTGAGAGTTGTGTTTTCGTCTTGTTGTCTTATTCCTAGAATTTGAATTATTTGGGGTTAATTGTCTTGGGATGGAGCTTTCCAAGGATAGATTCCACTGGTTTGTGCTTGTATGGGTGTCTTGCATATGGTTGGCGATAGGAATTTCTTTGGGTGAACGATGCTTGTCGTAATTTCCCGTCATTCTCCCCTGAAAGCAGTCAAGCAGAGCAGTGTTCAAGTTCTGGTAAGCATTGCCAATGATGTTGATTCCTCGGTAGTAGAAACTCATGACAAAGAAAGTTATGAGAAAGTAGACACTGTCTCGTAGATCTGACCTACGACCAAAACCGAAGGCATGGCAACAAAATGAGATAAGGAAGTGACGAGTACAAACAGTTGGCTACAGGTAAAGAGAAGAGCGCTGCCGACAAAGTACAGGTCTGGGCACACTCGCTTTTTAGGGCCCCCTTCGAGTTCCCCATATTTCTGCAGTTCCTTCACGATTTCCAGGACTGAGGAGCTTTGGGTGATGAGGTAAAGGTTGGTGGTGATGATGGTGGGGATGGTGGTGATGTCCCGAACCTTGTGGGCGACCTGAAGGGTGTAATCTTGGAAGAAGACATCGCTCTTGAAGTCGTTCAAGTAATAAAAGGCGCCTAGAAAGTAGCAAACCATGGAGACCAGCACAATCAGAGTCCAGCACCATCGCCAGCCGATTTTCTGGCGGACTTTGGAGCTGGTTTTGCTATGGCTTGATGAGTAATGATCCTGGGCAGTACATTCCTCTTCCTCTTCTTCATTAGGGATCTCCAATATGCCAGGGGGGGATGGGTAGAATATTTGGGTTTGGTTTCAGAGGATCCATTTGAAATTTGAGCTCCATTCAGAGAGTAGGGAAACCCTCCAAGAATCTTTAGTAGGATAAGGGAAAGGCTTAGGTGTCGATTTTTTCCATCAGGAATCTTGGAAACTTTGTTCACTTGTATACTCTGTTCAGTGTTTGTAGGAGAATAATATGTTAATGTTTCATCTTATATATTAACCCCTCGAAGATAATGACGCATTTTGACAGTTGATTATGGCTATCATTAGACAATTTTATGCAGCTTAGGAAGGATCTGTGGTAATTAAAAGGGTAAAAATTATCTCGATTAACCCTCTTACTTTCATAATTCCTTCATAATCTGAATAACATCGTCTAATAAGAGCCAGTATTATGATCCTCAAAGGGCTAACACGAAACAAAGAGTTGAGTAAGGAAATGGAGGTGATTAAATTTTAAGTTATTGCAAGAAGGATATTTATAGTATTTTGACTTCCTCTGTCGTTTTATATCAACACTGCAGCTACGAAGACAGGACCACGATTAGTCTTGTTACAGTTAATGCAAGAAGGATATTTATAGTATTTTGTCTTCCCCTGTCTTTTTATATCAACACTGTAGCTACGAAGAGAGGACCACGATTCGCCTTGTTAGAGTGGATCGGGTATAGTCTGACTGAGGAGTGTATGAGGTGGTGCTTTGAGAGATGTTGACGAGGGTGGCAGGGTGGATGGTCACTGAGAGGTTATTGTTTGATCACTTAAATCACTTCCCACCCTCCTATCTCTCTCTCTCTCTCTCTCTCTCTCTCTCTCTCTCACACACACACACACACACACACTCTCTCTCTCTCTCTCTCACACACACACACACACTCTCTCTCTCTCTCTCATATTAGTTATGTTGATTTATGATATGAACCTTTCCTAATTGTTTTCCCAGAACCCCCTCACATAATTTTGCCCGATATTAGTCCTCTGCAGATCCACCCAGATAAAGGAAGAGTTCAGGAGAGCAGCAGAAAGACGACTAGGTAGGTTTGACCTGGAAGGTATGGAGGAAGTGGAGGAGGTGAGCAAAGTGTTTAAGGAAGAGATCTGTGCAGCATGTGAGGAGGTGTGTGGAGTAAGGAGAAGAGGGAGGGTAGTGAAGGGTACAGCATGGTGGACGGAAGAGGTGAAATAGCTGTTGAAGGCAAGAAGAAAGTGTATAGAGAGCGGTTGGGTAGTAAAGGGAATGAAGATTTGGAGAGACAGAGAAGAGCATGGTGCTTGGAGAAAAAGAGAGTGGTGAAGAGAGTAGTGAAGGAAAGTAAGAGAAGAGCAGATGAGGAAATTTGGAAGGAATCTGAGTGTAAAATGGAGGGAGTGTAAGAAACTGTTCTGGAAAGAAGTCAAGAAAGTTAGGGGAGGTAGCAAGGGAAATAATGAGGGTGTGAAAGATAAGAATGGGCGAGTGCTAGCCGAGAAACAAGAGAGAATCGAAAGATGGAGTACTTCAACGAATTGCTGAATGTAAGGAATGAAGTGCCAGCAAACATAGTTTAATGGGGTATGGGAGGGAGAAGAAGAGAAGTAGTGGAGGAGGAGGTGGGGATCAGGAGGTCAGAAGTGTGTGAAGCCATGAAAAGAGTGAAGATGGGGAAAGCACCCGGAATAGATGGAGTGTGTGGGGAAATGCTGAGGTATGGTGGTGAGATAGTGATCGCATGGGTATGGAAAATGTTTAAACTAGCATGGTAGAAGGGGAGTGCACCTGATGACTGGAAGACAGGTATAATGGTCCCCCTATATAAGGGTAAAGGGGAAAGAGGAGTGTGTGGTAACCACCAGGGAATGTGTCTTCTAAGCATAGTAGGAAAGGTGTACAGTAGGGTAGTGATTGAGAGAGTGAGAGTGAGAACGGAGAAATGGATAGGTGACGAGCAGGGCGGATTTAGGAAGGGAAGAGGATGTGTAGATCAGATTTTTACCCTGACATGTGTTGTGGGGAAATATCTGGAAAAGCAACAAAATCTGTATGTTGCCTTTATGGATTTGGAGAAGGCCTATGGCAGAGTGGATAGAGAAGGTATGTGGAAAGTACAGAACATTTATGGAGTAGATGACAAGTTGCTGAAAGCTATGAAGAGCATGTATGAGGGTGCAAAGGTGGCAGTACGTGTGAAGAATGAGCAGAGCGAGTTCTTTGATCTGAATGTTGGGTTGAAACAGGGGTATGTGATGTCCCTGTGGTTGTTTAAAGTTTATATGGATGGAGTCATGAAAGAAAGACAAGGAAGAGAAGTGAATGTTGGTGTGTCGCTGATAAGGGAAGGAAACGAGTGGAAGCTACCTCAACTGCTGTTTGCTGATGATACAGTTCTGATGAGCGATAATGAATGAGAGTTGCAGGGTCTGGTAAATATGTTTGGAACAGTGTGCAAAAAAATGAATCTGAAAGTAAATGCAGGGAAAAGCACGGTTATGGTCTTCGAAAGGGGTGAAGCCACAAAGTGTGAGGTGAAGTTGAACGGTCAGGCTATGGAGAATGTTAGCTAATTTAAGTATCTGGGCAGTGTGCTGAGTAAAGATGGGAGTATGAACGAAGAAGTGCAGGAGAGGGTGCAACAGGGGAAGAGGGTTGTAGGAACGCTGAAAGCGGTGACAAGAAATACGGTGGTCAGCATGGAAGTAAAGAAGTCCTTGCATGACAGTGAGGTAATCTCGACATTGACTTATAGAAGCGAAACATTGACGTTGGTGGAGAGACTCAGACCAAGAGTGAGAAGTGTGGAAATGAGTTACTTGGGAAGTGCATGCGGAGTTACATGGACGGATAGACAGACGAATGAGGAAGTAAGAGGGAGATATGGTGTGGAGGTAGATGTGCTGGAAAGTGTGAAAAGGAACACCTTGAGATGGTTCGGCCATATGGAACATATGGGAAGCGAGAGAATGACTAAGAGGGTGTACGATATCGAGGTGGAAGGACAGAGAGGGAGAGGTGAATCGGGAGAGAGGTGGAAAGGATGGAGTAAGGAAGTATATGAATGAAGGCGGTGCTGGTTAGGAGGAGGGGCGTCGACTAAGGACAGAGGTGCATGGGGGCATGTCGTTCGTGGCCATCCCTTTGGGGATTACGGCGTCAGGCAATAGATAGATAGATAGATCAACCTAATGACTTAAGCGACTCACCTTAGCCAGCAGACCCACGGGGATGTTGGAAAGGAAGATGGGAGGCAAAAAGGCTTCGCCTATATAACCTGCCACTGCAACGTTCTTGATCTCCTGCAGGTAGGACGAGTAGAAGCAGGTTAGGATGCAGTAAATGATAGAGATGAGCATGATTAGCGTTGTGGGCATACCAAGGTAGGTGTTCAGGCGGCGCTGTAGGTGGTGAAGCCGGAGGATATTTAGTTTAGCCTCCCTCGCCATTGCTTGCCTCTGTTTTCTGTGAGATTTGAGGTTTCGTCTTGTTGTCTTATTCGTAGAATTTGAATTATATGGGGATAGTTGCCTTGGGATGGGGCTTTCCAAGGGTAGATTCCACTGGATTGTGCTTGTATGGATTTCTAGAATATGGTTGGCGATAGGAATTTCTTTGGGTGGATGATGCTTGTCGTCATTTCCCTTCATTCTCCCCTGAAAGCAGTTAAGCAGACCAGTGTTCAAGTTCTGGTAAGCATTACCAATGATGTTGATTCCTCGGTAGTAGAAACTCATGACAAAGAAAGTTATGAGAAAGTAAAACACTGTCTCATAGAGATGCCCTACTACTAAAACCAAAGGCTTGTCAACAAAATTAGCTAAGACAGTGATGAATATAAAAAGTTGGCTACAGGTAAAGAGAAGAGCGCTGCTGACAAAGTACAGGTCTGGGCACACTCGTTTTTTAGGGCCCCCTTCGAGTTCCCCGAATATCTGCAGTTCCTTCACGATTTCCAGGACTGAGGAGCTTTGGGTGATGAGGTAAAGGTTGATGGTGATGATGGTGGGGATGGTGGTGATGTCCCGAATCTTCATGGCGACCTGAAGGGTGTACTCTTTGATGTAGATATCGCTGATGTAATTGTTGAATTGAGAAAAGGCGGCCAGAACGTAGCAAACCATGGAGACCAGCACAATCAGAGTCCAGCACCACCGCCAGCCGATTTTCTGGCAGACTTTGGAGCTGGTTTTGCTATGGATTGACGAGTATTGATCCTGGGCTGTACATTCATATTCCTCTTCTTCATTAGGGATCTCCAATACGCCAAAGGCGGACCGGGTAAAAAGTTTGGGTTTAGCTTCAGAGGATCCATATGAAATTTGAGCTCCATTCAGAAAGTAGGGGTACGGAAACCCTCCAAGAATCTTTAGCAGGATAAGGGAGAGGCTGAGGTGTCGATGTTTTTCCATCAGTAATCTTGGAAACTTTGTTCACGTGTATATTTTGTTCAGTGTTTGTAGGAGAATAATTATGGCTATCATTAATCGATTTTATGTTCGCAATAGAGGAGCTGTGGAGCCTACTGGTGTGGCCGAGGGTGCTGTCTTGAGACGACTGGATCTGTATTGACTCCGGAATCGATATATTTATTTACCCTGATATTAATTTAATTTGGGGTGGAGAGACGGGTACATAGGAGAGGAAAGAAGAGTAATGCGAGTTGAAAATGAGGAAGAGGATTATATAAGATTATGCAATAAGACACACACACACACACACACACATATATATAATATATATATATATATTTATATATATATATATATTTATATATATATATATATATATATATATATATATATATATATATATATATATATATATATACAGGGTGTTCCAGTAATGCTTTTCATAAATTATATGGTGGACTCATCAGACAAAAATAAGAATAAATTACTCTATGAACATGAGGTTGAGTATTTATAATAACGGAGTTATTACACGATTTAAGTTAACGATAGATACAATGCCATTCAGTCCAAGGGGTAATGTTGCCATTTTAGTGGATTATATCCATTTGGCCTTCGCTATCGCTTGCTAGCCTCAAGATAGTGAGCAGTAGCAATCTGACTTTTCGGTTGAAAAATATGTCCGGCTTCGCCGGATTTGATTTTCCTACTGAAAACATCAGCTCGCTACCGGCGAAGCCGGACATATTTTTCTACCGAAAAGTCAGGTTGCTACTGCTCACTATCTTGAGGCTAGCAAGCGATAGCGAAGGCCAAATGGATATAATCCACTAAAATGGCAAAATTACCCCTTGGACTGAATGGCATTGTATCTATCGTTAACTTAAATCGTGTAATAACTCCGTTATTATAAATACTCAACCTCATGTTCATAAAGTAATGTATTCTTATTTTTGTCTGATGAGTCCACCATAATAATTTAAGAAAAGCATTACTGGAACACCCTGTATATATATTGTATATATACATATATATATATATATACTGTATATATATATATATATATATATATATATATATATATATATATATATATATACAGTATATATATATATATATATATATATATATATATATATATATATATATATATATATATATATATATATATATATATATATATATATCTATATATATATATATATATATATTATATAATATATATATATATATATATATATATATATATATATATATATATATATATATATATATATATATATATATATATATATACCCTGTATATATATCTCTATATATATATATATATATATATATATATATATATATATATATATATATATATATATATATATATATATATATATATATATACTGTATATATATACTTTATGGAATAATCAGAATGTATTGTGTCTCAGCATTATCTAAATACAGAGTTTTCTTAATTAACAACACACTTAATCCGGGAACAGCGAGGAGACTCTTAAGAGGTTTTGGTGGTGGAAGGCGGCGGGACTCTTAACCCTCTCCGACATATGACGCAATTTCGAGCCTATTAGGGATACTTTAAAGCCTTTGTTACCATCAGGGGTATTTAGAAACCTATAGTTTAGTTACTTCAACCTCTGCAGTTGTCTTTGAGTTAGCTGTGGGCAGAAAACTAATTTTGGAGAGGTAATTATAAGAGTGAGAGAATTTTATTTCTTATTGCTATTCTGGCAACCTCTGCGTCATATGTGCGTGAAAGGGTTAAGGTCCAAGGCCTAAAATAAAACTTTTAAAAGACCCCAGTAGCACTCAAGACAAACGAATATGTGATTAGGTGAAATAATTACCCTCCATACCTCCTATCTCTCCTCCACATATGTCAAAACCCCCTCCTTCCCCCACCTTCAATTATGACCTATTTTTCCTCTTATTCCCTTGTTTATCGGTTTATTTATCGTGCCAATATCTCCAACCCAGTTCCAAGATCGTCTGGTACGATATAGAGAGCGTGGGAAGAGAAAGAAAGCAAGAGAGAGACATCAGTCTGCCTTCAGGCCTCGAAGAGGGAGGGTGTACGTCTCGTTCGCCTCTCACCTCATGACTGGAGGGTCGGCAATAATTCATCTTTTTCACCCCCCAAATACTATTCCCACTTGTTTTATTGCTGTTACATGTTAATATCTTCATATTAAACATAAAATAGGCGCATATGAATAAGTAATAGCGTTATTTATGGTAAAATTACGATTTTAGGCGGGAATGAACCAAAATATGCTCTCTTGGCGGGAGGGTTTGAACTACTAATGGTGTGCCTTTCTCGGATTAATTTAAAAATGTTCGTAATAGAGGAGTAATTGAGGTAAGGATGTTGTAATGTAATGTCAGATGATAGGAAACTGAGTATAGGTGGAGGTTTAAGAGAGCTACGTGCAGGAGATGTGGACGAGGGTGGCAGAGGGGGGTGGGTACGTGGTCACTGTGGGGTTATTGCTTGTCCTAGCGGCTAGCCGATCACTTAAACCACTTTTCCCCCTCCTGTCTTTCTCTCTCTCTCTCTCTCTCTCTGACACACTTTTACTGGCAATATTTTGCAGGAATTCTCGTCTGGTAACTTCAGAATTAAACTTTTATCAGTGTTAAGCCACCAAACATATTCTAATTTTACTCTAGTTCTTGATATCATTAGAACTCCCCCGCCCCCCTCGACATATTGCGATAAAAAACCTGCTCTAGGAAAACTAATGGGGCTAAACATGAGGGAGAGAGGAGGGTTCAGTGAACTGTGTATCTAATTAATTTGCCTGTTATTATCTTTATCACACCAGCTGACGCGATCAACAGTCTCTCTCACTCTTTCTTTCTTTCTTTCTCTCTCTCTCTCTCTCTCTCTCTCTCAATCTCGCTCTCACTCTCTCACTCTCACACTCACACTCACACACTCTCTCTCTCCTCAATCATTCTAAGCTAGAGAGGAAGAGGAGGGGGCACATGGGAGGGGGAAGGGGGGGGGGGAGGGGGCAGGGGGGGGTGATTGTAGACAAGAGGCTTTAGCAAACACACGGCACTTACACTCTCTTATCATCTATGGAGAGAGAGAGAGAGAGAGAGAGAGAGAGAGAGAGAGAGAGAGAGAGAGAGAGAGAGAAACAAGGGTATTATAATATATATATATAATACTGTATTATTATATCTATATATATATATATATCTATATACTGTATACTGTATCTATTATTAGATATATCTATATATACTGTATACTGTATATATATATATAATATATATATTATATATATATATCTATTATCTGTATATACAGTAATATATAAATATATATATGTATATATATACAGTATATATATATATATATATATATATTGTGACATACGGAGCCCTGTATGTTAATTTAAGAGTTAGAATTAGAGTTCAAGGATCCAAACTACCCAAGTGGTGAAGCAGACTAGCGAACGAGCGAGTGGGCAAACCATCTCTCCCCCCATACCAGCATGCTAGCCTTCACACCTCGATGACCGATGCTATGACGTATGATCGACGCCAACTGGTGTCTATGGACCTCGCACCTGTTATGTGATTCGAGGAGCTACGATAGGCGCGGGCACTACCCGCCGCCTCCTGATTCGTTTCCTACACCATCATTGTTTGGTTATATAAGACCCGAGGTTGTGGGCATTCAAATCCGTCTCATTTGGAGTTGGGGAAGGTGAACTTGCAGCTGGAGGAAGACGGGGTGAAGTATTATAATGGGATTGTGACTGTCAGTCAGATTATATAAATGTGTGTTAAGTGTGGTCGGTGTAAACACTTATGTTATGTTGGTTAGTGAGATATGTGATTGGGAATTAACGTGATGTGTCTAATGTGTGTACCTTGTTTAACTATTTAATTGGGAATTAACGTGAACGCTACTATTATGTGTTCAACTATTTGATTGCGAATTAACGTTAACGCTACTATTTATGTACTTAACTATTTGATTGGGAATTAACGTTAACGCTATTATTATGTACTTAACTATTTTAGTTGACTAACTTGTGGACTAAAGCAACGCTTTAAGTAATTGGGTTATGATGAAAGTAATACTATTGTTTTATATTAATACTTACGAGTTCTTTCATTTTCTTTGAATTAAGTTTACAGTGCTTAATGGTGCTTAGTACGGTGATGCTATTGTCTCGTATTAGTAATATCGCCTTAGACTAACATGGCTGTGTTAATATTACTTCTAGTGATTTTAAGCTGAAGAAAATTCTTTTGCTTCAAATATTATATTTTGCTTTTCATATTATTTGAGTGAGACCTGAATCGAATCTATGAAACGATCCTGTAACTTTATTTACTCATAATCAAACCTCAATGTTACGTGGTTAAGAAATAAATTTAACTAATTATTAAATATATATCTAACTTTTTATGTGACTTTGATATTACTCCTGATGATAAATAATATAATACTATTAACGTAAGACAAGAACCAAGAATAATTACATTAAATATAAATAAAAGGACATAGAAGAAAACTATCTATTCATTTCAAAAAGGGTAAGAGACCGAAATATTCTTACTTTAATATTTTATCTTTCAAGACTTTTTATAAATTTAATAGTCCTTCTTTAGCTATAACTTATTCGGTTCATAACCATAGCCTACTAAGCTTCGGTTAAATAATATTCTTTATAAATACTACATGACTTTAATTAGTTTCAGTAATTTTTCATAATTAAAGAGTATCAGTCAATAAAGGAAACCAAGTCCTAAGATCCAAAAGGAAAGAAAGCAACAACAGGAATTTATGTTATTAGATTTTACTTTTGTTTTGCCTTCAGCTGACTGATACCTTAATATATATCTCTGTGCTATCTAGATTCATCAAGTTAACCACTTGAGGATCAAGATTCGTAACAATATTATATAAATATACATATAATATATATATACAGATATATATATATATATATATGATATATATATATAATATATATATCATTTATATATACCGGTATATATATATGACTATACAGTTATGTACACTGAGCATGTTTTGTTCCAACTATAGTTTGAGTATTTCTATATTAGTAACCCTCTCATTCAGTTGTTGTTTTTTGTTAAACTAAATCCTTTACTTTTTTAATCTACGTATTGCGGTACTTTTTATTTTTATATAACAAAACAGTGTGTGTGTGTGTGTCAGCATTTTCCTCTTCCCTTTCTTCTCTTACTTCTTTCTCCTCCTTCTTCTACTTCTCCTTTATCACTTATATATTTACCTTCATCAACAAAATTATTTATTTCTTCTTTGTCTTCGTCTTCGTCCTCTTCCTCTTCCTTCTTCTTCTTCTTTTTCTTTTTCTTCATCTTCATCTTTATCATCTTCTTCTTCGTCTCCTTCTTCTTCTCTCCCCCCCCCCCCCCCCCCCGGCTGAAGGCTCCGTATATCAGGTGTCATGTTGGTGTCATTGCTGGTCGATACTGACATCGATCATCTCTCTCTCTCTCTCTCTCTCTCTCTCTCTCTCTGTTATATGTGTGGGTGCGTGCGTGTCTAAGTGTGCGTATGTTTTTATTGTGTGTTTTCTTATGCTCTCCTTTATTCTCTCTCTCTCTCTCTCTCTCTCTCTCTCTCTCTCTCTCTCTCTCTCTCTCTCTCTCTTTCTCTCTCACACACACCACATGGAAAATTGTTGAATAAATTGGAAATGTTAGGCATTAAAGGAACATTTCATTCATGGATAAGAAGCTGGCTCACAAACAGAAGGCAGAGAGTTGTGAAAAATGGAGTAGGATCTTAGTGGGAGCCAGTTTATAGTGGAGTGCCTCAGGGATCGGTCCTTGGGCCAGTTTTGCTTCTTATCTATTTAATTATATGCATGTAGAAATAAATAATACTATTTCAAAGTTCGCTGGTGACACGGGTAGGAAATTCAGTATTAAGCGAAGAAGACAGAAATAAACTGCAATCTGATTTAGATAAAATAGTTGAGTGGTCAGAAAAAAAGCAGATGACATTCAATATTGACAAATGCCAGGTCTTACAAATAGGCAATACAAACAAATATATGAATACAAGATGAAAGGCCAGCCAATCAAAATATGTACATTAGTTAATTATATACCCTTCTCTAACTAATAACACACTCAATAAAGCCACTCCAACAGCTTCTCTGACTTAGACAGCCATCATGTAGGGGACAGTGTTTTTTAAACAATAAAATAGGCCTATTGGGCCTAAAAATTGGACAAAATTAAAAAATGCATATACCGTTGGAATTGTAATGACGAGACGAATCCATATATATCCATGAAAACTCGAAATTCGAAAGTCGCCCGCCAAGTGCAAACATTTTCCTGGGCAGGGATTTTGGAAACAAATATTTTCTATTCTGGGCGAATGGCTGGTCGAAAATGCAATCTACGACCATGTATAGAAGCTGCTCGTCGAGAAAAATCGAATGACACCAAGTAGAATTCCCTAGGACATATAGTTTGGGCTACAGAGGACTTTTAAAGTCCCAAAAATGGTCATTCCCTTCTGGGAGGCCCAGTCAAATTCGAAATTCTAAAGTAATGGTCCGATTTCAATTCTGTTTGCGCCATTCGATTCAGCGTGTCAAAGTGAACTTATGGCTAAACTTTGAACAAAATCCATACATAGATAACTCGTCTATGAGTTTTTACACTTTAAAATAGACCTAATAGGCCTAAAAATTGATTAAAATTAAAACAATTCATATGCCGTTGGAATTGTAATGACGAGACGAATCCATATATACCCATGAATACTCGAAATTCGAAAGTCGCCCGCCAAGTGCAAACATTTTCTCATTTGGGCCCTTCTGGGAGGCCCAGTCAAATACGAAATCCTAAACTAATAGTCCGATTTTAATTCTGTTTGCACCATTCGATTCAGCGGGTCAAAGTGTACTCTCGGTATAAATTTGAATAAATCCATACATAGATAACTCGTCTATGGAGTTTTTAAACTTTAAAGACCTGGAGGTTCTTATATCTGAAAACATAAAGACCTCAGATCAATGTGCAGGAGCTGCGAACAAGGCCAATCAAGCATTGGGACATACACTGTATCTTACACACCAGTACTGGTACAGTGCCACCCAGTGCCAATATTGTGACCACCATACCGGTCAGACCCTTCCCTGGACAGTACTGATATTATGGTGCTAGACCCTCCCCATGGGTCCCATCACAGTCCACTAATAACATACACTGTATCTTACATACCAGTACCGGTACAGTGCCACCCTGTGCCAATATTGTGACCACCATACCGGTCAGACCCCTCCCTGGACAGTACTGATATTATGGTGCTAGACCCTCCCCTTGGGTCCCAACACAGTCCACTACTAACATAACCGGTATCTTACACAGTTGTAACGGTACAGTGCCACCCTGTGCCAATATTGTGACCACCATACCGGTCAGACCCTTCCCTGGACAGTACTGATATTATGGTGCTAGACCCTCCCCATGGGTCCCAACACAGTCCACTACTAACATAACCGGTATCTTACACAGTAGTACCTGTACAGTGCCACCCTGTGCCAATATTGTGACCACCATACCAGTCAGACCCTTCCCTGGACAGTACTGATATTATGGTGCTAGACCCTCCCCATGGGTCCCAACACAGTCCACTACTAACATAAACGGTATCTTACACAGTAGTACCGGTACAGTGCCACCCTGTGCCAATATTGTGACCATCATAGCGTAGAGCGACAAAGTTGATACCGTCACTAAGAAATAAATCATATCATGAAAGATTACAAAAATTAAATTTGTTTTCACTTAAAAGAAGATTGCGAGGTCAGTTAATCGAGTGTTTCAAGATATTAAAGGTCTTTGACAAATTAATGTAGATTCAAAATCGATAATAGTTAATTAACTCGGGAAATTGGAATGAAATTAAAAACCAAGAGGGCAAATCTCTATGTCACAAAGCACTTCTTCACCTACATTTTTTTTTCTTTTTGTCTATGTGATTGAGGGAGGCAAAAGGCATAACTACCTATAGCGAGTGCCTCCCCCATAGTTGAAAGGGTGACAGGGCCAAAATCAAGGGACGTTCGAACCAAAATGCCTGGACACACGGAGTTTGAAGCAATTTAAGTCATAGGAAGAGGGAAAGACTGATTCTGGGAGAGAGTTCCCGAGCTCAGCTGTTGAGTAGAAGAAAGTTTGAGAGTAACGTTTCACTCTTGGGTTGGAGAGTTGCACAGAGTAGGGGTGGGATTGAGTTGCAAGACGGGTACCATGTGCCCTACGTAAAGGAGGTGGTATGCACTGGTAGTCAACGAGTGGAACAAACTGCCAGAGAAAGTGGTATAATGTAAGACAATTGACACATTCAAAAGGAGTCTAGACACCCATTTTGAGGAGGTGGGAATAATATAGGTAAAAAAAAAAAAAAAAATAATAGTTTGAATATCATTAGTATATAATATTTCTCAACTTTGTTCTTTACTATGAATTTCCCAGTATAATGTTTTCTCATTCTGCTGGGGGACTTGTTTCCCCAAATAAATGTCATGCCATTGGTAGTGGTGGGTGTGGAGAGAGCCTTCTGCTTTGCTATCCTTGCCTTCCACTTTGTAGCAAATTCTATTTTAGCATTAAGTCCGGACTGCCTAGTAGGGACCGCAAGGTCTGTGCAGTCTGTGTATCGATGTAACACACACACTCTCTCTCTCTCTCTCTCTGGAGAGGTAGACGTAGAGAGGGGTGTAAATAAAGAAGACTAAGAAGGCCTTGTCGACAGCTCCTTTACCAATATTTACCTCCTTGATTAATCCACCTTTGTGTCTCGGCCCCCCACTGTGTCTTTTGTTATCACATCCTTTCTGTTTACTTCTCTGTATATTACATTAGTAGGTATATTCTTCTTCTTCGTCATTATTTATATTGTAGTTTATTATTTCTTCCTTCTCTGGCCTCTTTCATTCCCTTCCTTCGTACCCTTCTTCCTCTCATCATTCCTTCTTGCCTTTTATCTCTCCTTCTCCCATTCCTTCTTTCCTTCTATTAATTTTTTTTCGCATGAAACCGTCATTTTTTCTCCATAGGTTCTTTCTTACCCGTTCCTTATTTGATCAGTATTCTCCTCTTCTTCATTCTTCATTCTTCTTTCATTTAACACTTTCGTTCTTCCCGTCTGTCCTCCCTTCCTTCCTCCCACCTTCCTCCTTCCTTTCTTCCTCCCTTCCTTCATTCCTCCTTCCTTCCTTCCTTCCTTCATTCCTCCTTCCCTCCTTCCTCTCACATTCCTTCATTTTCTAGTTCCTCCCGTCTTTCCTTCCTTCCTTTTCTAGTTCCTCCCGTCTTTCCTTCCTTCCTTTTTTAGCTCCTCCCGTCTTTCCTCCCATCCTTTCTTCCTCCCTTCCTTCGTTCCTCTCTCCCGTCCTTCCCCCCACCTTCCCTCCCTTCCTTCTTTCCTCCCTTCCTTCCTTCCTCCCACCTTCCCTCCCTTCCTTCTTTCCTCCCTTCCTTCCTTCCTCCCACCTTCCCTCCCTTCCTTCCTTCCTCCAACCTTCCCTCTCTCCCTTCCTTCCTTCCTCTCTCCCTTCCTTCCTTCCTCACTTCCTTCCTTCCTTCCTCCTTTCCTCCCTTTCTTTCACTTTCTTCTTTCATTGCTTCTATCATTGGATGGGCCGGGTTGAGAGTAATTCGTAGTGACAGCCAAATGGAAGGTGCTCTCTCTCTCTCTGTCTGTATATCTCTGTCTCTCTCTCTCTCTCTCTCTCTCTCTCAAATCAAACACACACACAAATGTAATAACAAAACACACAACACACTCAATCGTACAAACTTGCACACACACACCCACACACACACACCCACTCACCTCTTCGATCCAAATTCCTTTCAGCTTCCATTCATTTACTCCCGCGCTTTGCATTTACACATATACGTGCCAGGAATGGAGAGAGAGAGAGAGAGAAAGCTGAAAATGGAATCAAAACGGGGTAGGGCTCCGAGAATACACACACACACACACACACACACACATACACACACACACACAGTTTTCAATATATCTTAAAACTATACAAATTACTTGATATGTATGTTTTTCATGGTAAATACTTATATGCTAACAACTCTTATATTGAAGTTAATAAAAAAATAGATTACTAGAGTCTATTCGCTGTAAGTAGGCGAGAATCATAACCTCTATCCTCTGTAACTCAAACACGACTAGAGTAATCGAGCTAATATTTCTACCATTTGGGAAGAGTCAGTCAAGGAATAGATGTGGAAATTTACAGCCAATTTGCTCTAGCCTTTTTTTAATTACAGAGGATAGAGGTCATGATTTCTCGCCTACTTACAGCGAACAGACTATAGAGTACTCCACACGTTGAACAATACTATCTTGTCCTATACATTTTGTAAACTATTTAATGGATGAAACGTATAGAACTAACAACACAGTGCATTAAGGGGAGACTGACCGTTTGTTTGGTCTATTAATTCATTTATTCATATATTTCTTTAGTTTCCTCCCTAGACGTCCATCAAGCTTAGAAAAACACCCCCTAGACCCCCCTTCAAGACAAATTTGTACATTTATCGGTAGAAAAATTTCCCGGCCTAAGGCCGGTTCCTCTTAAAATTGCAGGCTCGCTATCGCTTGCCAGGAAAAAATTGACACCTAATTGGCACGAAAGGTCTTAAAATTATCAACGAAATGGGGCGAAAGGTGTTCAAATCGCCAAACTAATGGGCCGAACGTCTTATAACCTCCAAACTAGTGGAGCTAAACATTAGGGAGAAGGGGGTCCAGAAAAACGGTCTGCCTCCCCTTAATTAAGAGGAATAATAATCGTCAAACATTAGCCAGAAAACAACACTGAACTCCGGAAAATAAAGGCCAAGTCAATAAGTATACTGTATTTGGTGAATCTCGTTGTGATAATACAGTGTCGATTTGGGAGTTGAATAATATTGTTGTATGGTAATTTAGGCTTCCAATGATCTCAACCAACCCTTTTAACTATCACAGATCTTTCGTAAGCTGCATAATATCGTCTTAATATCGCTAGAATGAAATATAACACACGTCGCTGGTACTCAAAGGGTTAATATTGTTGTATGGTAATTTATATATTAGTTTCAGACAGAACTGAATGTTTATCTGTGGGTTTACTTGTCTGTGTGTGTGTGTGTGTGTGTGTGTGTGTGTGTGTGTGTGTGTGTGTGTGTGTGTGTGGGGGGGGGGGGTGCGTATCTAAGTGTGCGTATGTTTTTATTGTGTGTTTTCT
This sequence comes from Paralithodes platypus, assembly GCA_032716605.1. Lineage (NCBI taxonomy): Eukaryota > Metazoa > Arthropoda > Malacostraca > Decapoda > Lithodidae > Paralithodes > Paralithodes platypus. Next base: position 3,093,333 of record CM064575.1, read on the forward strand.
TATGGTTCTCCTTTGTTCTCTCTCTCTCTCTCTCTCTCTCTCTCTCTCTCTCTCTCTCTCCCATTTTCTTTGACAGTGAACCGTGACTTCCATATTTTCTGCATGAGGGATCGCGTGTCAGTTTTTATTTATTTATAGCTTTTCTTGTTCATAGTTCCTCATTCTTAATATTTTTTTTATAATCTCATATATATATACTGTATATATATTGAAGTTCATTCATATTTTTATCTTTTCTTATATCCATTTATTCGGTAATTGTTTTTGAGTATTTTGTTATATATATAAATATATATATATATATATATATATATATATATATATATATATATATATATATATAAATTTCTTCGTAAACCGAAAACAATCGGTAGCAGTAAACCAAGTCACTTCTGAGCCTTCGGATGTCAAAAGCTCAGTGCCCCAGAACAGTGCTAGCGCCCCTTCTGTTCCTCATACTAATTTGCGACATAGATACCAACACCAGACACAGTACGGTGTCGTCTTTTGCTGATGACACAAAATTAAGCAAGATAGTAAACACACAAGAGGACACGGGCCGACTGCAGGAAGACATGAATGTAGTGTTCCAGTGGACCAGGGAAAACAACATGCAATTCAATGAGGACAAATTCCAATTAATACGGTACGGAGATAATAATGGTGTTAAAGAAATTACAAATTACTTAACAGAATCTAACCACATAATAGAACGGAAAAACAGTGTGAAAGACCTTGGGGTATTAAGTCTGAAAATATGGGTTTCAAAGTACATAACAGGTCAAAGGGCGGCTGCGAAACGTCTAACGGGTTGGATCTGCGTACTTTTAAAACACGCGGTGAATTGCCTATGATAACGCTCTTCAACTCTCTATTGCTACCGCGGCTTGAATACTGTTAGCGTATTAAACATCCCCATACAAAGCAGGTGAAATAAATGACGTTAGAGAGTGTACAAAGAAATTTCGCTTCGCATATAAGTTCGATAAAACATCTACACTATTGGGAGCGTTTAAGAGCAATGAATCTGTACTCACTGGAACGTAGAAGAGAACGTTACCTAATAATATACACGTGGAAAATCACAGAGGGTTTAGTACCAAACCTACATACTCCGATGTCATGAAATTCAGTGATAGGAGAGGCTGGGAATGCGAAATCCCCCGGATGAATAACAGGGGTGCTATGGGCTCTCTGCGAGAGGGCTGGTTATCACACAGAGGCCCACGTCTCTTCAACAAACTCCCACGGCGAGTAAGAGACATGAGGGACATCTCGTTAGACAACTTCAAGAGAGCCCTAGATGTCGAACTGCAAAAAGTGCCAGACGAGCCCATCCTCGCAAGGGAGCGAGCTGTCGTTTCAAACAGTCTACTGCACCAAATCACCACCCATAACGAGGGGCGTCGCGCTCCTTGGTGCCGCTAGAAGAGCGGCGAACACATCCAAAGGTATTCAAAGGTACTGTATATGTAAGTATATCGATATGTTAATATAAGAGGTATAATATAAACAGAGATATTGATACAGTTGAAATAATAGTAATAAACGGAGAGACAGACAAGTGATTGACTCTTCCAAGATACAATTACGGATTTCTTTTATGTTTTCTGGCTATTATTAGACGATGTCATTCAGTTTAGGAAGAGTATATGGTATGGAAGTCAGAGGGTACACTATTTACTTTTATAATTCCCACAGACCTTTCCTAAGCTGTACAAAATCCTCTAATGATAGCCAGAATAACATGTCACAATTCGCCATAATCTTCGAAGACTTAAATATAAATTAAAGATGTCCATGTTATCAAGTGATCCACATTGTAACTAAAGAATATTAATTATTATAATTTGTTTTCACTAATGATGTGCATGCTACTTAAATATTGATTTTGAGTAAAACATGATTTCATTTCAGCCATAACAACCAAAAACAGATTGACTATCACATTTTAACACTTGACGAACAGACAGACGTAAACACATGGAGATACACAATACATACAGACCAACATACATACATACATACATTCATACATACACATAGACATACATACATACA
>CM064575.1:3095493-3105493 GCA_032716605.1 Paralithodes platypus
GGAACCTGGATTGGAGGACGAGGGAGGACTTATTTGCGTGAGTCACACTTAATTAATTAATTATATATATATATATATATATATATATATATATATATATATATATATACAGGGTGTTTCAGTTGGCGTTTTCATAAATGACAGGATATATTCGTCAGGCAATAATAAGACTATTTTATTCTATGACATTCGGGGTGATATTTATACTTTATGGAGATATTACACATCAAAAGTTATTGATAGATACAAAATAATTGCAGTCTAAGGGGTAAAAACGAATATTTTAAAGCTAGTGCAGGGCAGAAAGGCTTTGTTTACACGTAGATAACATGGTTGAAATAGTGTTTCAGAATCGCTCTAGGGAGGATAAAAATAATATAATATTCCATTCAAGGGTTGAGAACTGGAATCCCTAGAGCGATTCCGAAACACTTTTCTAACCTCGTTATCCATGGGTACACAAAGCCTTTCTGCCCTGCGCTAGCTTTGAAATATTCGTTTTTACCCCTTAAACTGCATTTTTGTTATATCTATCGATAACTTTCGATGTGTAATATCATCGTAATTATAAATACTCACCCGGAACATCATAGAATAAAATAGTCTTATTATTGTCTGACGAATACCTGTCATTTATGAAAACGTCAACTGAAACACCCTGTATATATATGTATATATATATATATATATATATATATATATATATATATATATACATAAGAGACCATAAATTACCCCCTACCCCCTTAAGAGAAATAGAATAAATCACTTGGCACCAAACAGCACGCTCTCTGCCAAACTTTCCTTACTACTTTGTTCTCTCTCTCCCTCACCATCCCCCCTCTCCATCCCCGCCCCTCTCACTCTCCATGCTCCCCCTCTCCCGTACTTCCCTCTCTCCCGCTCGCTCGACATACTCCTCTCTCCCAGCTCTCTCTCTCCTCCGCGCTCTCTCCCTCCTCGAACTCCGCATCGCTCCCTCTCTTCCGCTCTCTTCTCTCTCTCTCTCTCTCTCTCTCTCTCTCCTTCACACATCTCCTTTATCTCCACTTCCTTTCTCTCTCCCTTTGTTTTATATTTTTCTCTTTTCTTATCTCTCTCTCCCCTCCATACATGTCCTATATCTTCCACTACTTCTTCCTCCTCTTCCTTCCTCTCTCCCTTGTTTTATATATCTCTTCTCCTTCTCTCTTCCATACATCTCCCTTTTCTGCTCTCCTCTCTTTCTCTCTATCTCCTCTCTTTTTTCTTTCTCTCTCTCCTCAATGCATCTCCTTTATTACCATTACTCCTTCCTCCCCTTCTTTCCTCCCTCCTTGTATCTCCTCTCCTCTCTTTCTCTCTCCTCCATACATCTCATTTATCACCACTACTCCTTCCTCCCCTTCCTTCCTCTCTCCTTTGGTTCTCTACTCTGGGCATTTCCTCCCCCTCTTTCTATCTTTCTTCCTTTTTTCCTCCGTTTTTGGCTCCCTCTCACTTTATATAACCTCTCTCTCTCTCTCTCTCTCTATATATATATATATATATATATATATATCATACAGTATATATATAGAATATATATCTATCTATCCATATTTGTCGATCCATCAATCTAGTATTTTCATGATTTTGTTGTTTTCTTCCCTTTTCATGAATTATTTGGTTCCTACCATATATATTCTCCCCTGGACACTCTGCCCACCATAATACTTTAACCTTTAGCTTCTCTCAGTGGTCTATATATTCAGTTGGGTGCAGGTTTATTATCCCTTTCTGGTTTTCATTCCACTCAAGGATTTGGGCACTCCATATGTATGTCTTTAGTTTCCTTCCAAAACCTCCATCAAGCTTGACAAATATTCCCAAGACCCTCGAACGAGATAAATGTGTACATTTGTTCGGTAGAAAAATATCCGGTTCCTTGCCTGGAATATATCGACATCTAAATGGCACGAAAGGTCTTACAATCGCCAAACTAATGAAGTGAACGTCCTAAAATCGCAAAATTAATGGGGCTAAACATTAGGGACAAGAGGGTCCCCAAAAAAAAATATCCTCATAACCAGGCTGATTATTACTATCATTATTATTATTATTATTATTATTATTATTATTTTTTTGTTTTCCATTGTCCTATGTCTTCCTTTGGGTGTATATAATCCTCTCCCAGTGTTAATTCCGCTCGAGATTTTTGGCCCTGCTTTTTGTTCATTTGCCCCACTAATCTCTTCTTTTCATTTCCTAATTCCCATATTATTATCGGGAGTTTGTTGGATGTTCTTTTTAGGGAGGTCCGTTTTATTTTGTCTGCTAAATTACGCAATAATATATAACCATTTCCTCTGTAATTATTTATTTACTTATATATTTATTTATTTATATATATATACTCATTTATTTTGTTTTTATTTGTGTCTAATGTTTGGCCTTTTTCATCAGATCCGTCATAATATTACGTTCATAATCACAGAGTTATCAGTTTTCGCGGCCTCTTCTTTAGTATGCCTTTGGTTATGCTAATTTTGCTTAATAATAATCTATCGAATTATTCCACAGTGCACATCCTTACTTCTCGATCATAAATTGTATTAGTTAATTTAGTTGGTCATTTAATACACTTATTATCTAGTTAGTGCAGCCTGTGATCTTCAAGGGGGTACGTATATATTTATGGGATTATTAATATATTTATTTATGTTTTGGTTTCCTCCCTAGACCTTCATTAAGCTTAAAAATCACCCCTTAGACCCTCTTTCAATATAAATGTTTACATATTTTGGTAGACAAAGGGCCGGTTCATTCTAAAATCGACACCTAAATGACACAAAAGGTCTTAATATTGACAAAGAAATGAGACAAAAGGTTTCTAAATCGCCAAACTAACGAAACGACCGTTTTAAAATCTCAAAACAAATACGCTAAGCATGAGGCAGAAGGGGGTTCAGAAAAAGTGACTCCCTCCCCCTTAAATTGTCGCGTTTCAAAATTTGTTTCCTGGATTTCAACACTTCCATATTTTATTTATTTAATGTTTTTACTTTATATCTATCTATCTATCTATCAATCTATCTATCTATATATATATACATATATATATATATACCGGTATATATATATATATATATATATATATATATATATATACTGTATATATATATATATATATATATATATATATATATATATATATATACTGTGTATATATATATATATATTTATATATTTATTGTATTTATTTCATGTATTTTATTTATTCTATTGTTCTCTTGTTCTTCATTTCCTTTCAAGATTCCTCACCCCCTTCTTCACCCCCTCTTCCAGATCACTGCTTCCTTTATTGCTTCCTCCACCTCTTCCTCCTCCTCCTCCTCCTCCTCCTCCTCCTCCTCCTTTCCTCATCTTCCTCCTCCTCCGCCTCCTCCTCCTCCTCCTCCTCCTCCATCTTTATTCCTTCCCAATCTTTCCTCCTTTTGATGTGCTCTTTGTTGGGCATTATTTCCTATTTTCATTAATCAATTCCTGTTTGTTCCTTGCATATCATTTATTATTTCATATTTTATTTAATTAAGTATTGTTTTTTTCCTTGCAAATCATTTACTATTTCGTATTTTCTTGAATTATTTCTTGTTTTTTCCTTGCATATCATTTATTATTTCGTATTTTCTATAATTAATTCTTGGTCTGTCCTTACTTTTAATTTTCTGTTTTATTATCATTCTTGGTGCTTACTTTACTTGTTTCTATTCCCTCTTCTAACTTTCTTTATTGCTTTATTTATTTTCTATATTGCTTTGTTTATTTTCTTTAATAAATTCTTGTTTTTTTCCTTGATTTTCATTATTCTTTCTTATTATCACTCTTACTTATTGATCTTCTAATTGTCTTTATTGCTTTTGTTTTCCTTCATCTTCATTCCATTTCAATCTTTATTTTCCTTTTGATTTGCTTCCATTTACTATTACTGTATTTCCTTGTTTCAATTGACCACTTGCGAGTTTCAGGCTATAAGGAAGTTGGAGCAGTAGACATCGATATTTAGCAGATTTACCAGCTATAATATGGTTGCAGTACATTCATAAATACAAAATACCCATTTCAACATACTTTTTATCCATCAGAAACCTACATTATTATTGCACTTCTGTTTTATATCGATGTCTACAGCTCCAACTTCCTTATAGCCTGAAACTCGCAAGTGGTCAATTGCTGGCTCTCTTTTTTTCTTTGTTTTCCCCATCTTTGTACTTACTTCCTTTCTTTCCTGGCTTCTTCTCTCTTTCTCCCCCTCCTTCCCCTCCTTCTATCTCTTCTGCCCTAATTCTTTCATTCGTATCCTTGTTGTGTGTTTTTCCTTTTCTTTCTGAGCTTTTCTCTTTCTATTTTTCTCTTTATTCCCCTCTTTGTTCTTAATTCCTTTCTTCCTTGCTTCTTCTTCTCTCTTTCCCCCTTCCTTCTGTTTTCTCTTCTGCCCTTATTCTTTCTTTCGTATCCCTTCTGTGGTTTCTTTTCTTTAGGTTCTTTTGTCATTTTCACGTTCTTCTGTTCAACTTCTCTCTGTCTCTCTCTCTCTCTCTCTCTCTCTCTCCCTCTCTCTCTCTCTCTCTCTCTCTCTCTCTCTCTCTCTCTCTCTCTCTCTCTCTCTCTCTCTCATTCTATCACACCCACTTACTCTCCCTCTATCTCTCACTCACACAACCACACACACACACTCTCTCTCTCACTCTCATACACACTCTCTCTCTCACTCTCATTATATCACACCCACTTACTCTCTCTCTCTCTCTCTCTCTCTCTCACTCACACAAACACACACTCTCTCTCTCTCTCTCTCTCTCTCCCTACCTGAATCCCATTGTATCTACCCATGCACATATAATACCCTGTACATGTTCTCGCTAGCTCCTCTTTTCTTTATTGGTATTATATATATGATTTATCTTATATATTGTTTTCATCTTGTCTCTATGCATTCGGTATTCCTGCGTCTATTGATATATATATATATATACTGTATATATATTCTGCAACAGAGCTTCCTCCAATTAACAAGTAAACGGGGCAATAGATGTCAAATTGACAAGGAATGAGGGCGAAATGTCTTAAAACTAACAAGGAAGTGGGGCGAAAGGTCTTAAAATATATCTGAATACTAACTTTGGTCCCATGCTCCAGGTCGGGACTGAAAACGCTTCCCCACAACGCCAAAATTCACTACAACTTCGCTAACGTGCAGAGAGACGCCGGCAGATCCCTTTTGGCCCTACACCACTACAGGGAGGCCGTCAGGTAGGAGAGAGAGAGAGAGAGAGAGAGAGAGAGAGAGAGAGAGAGCAAGAGAGTAGGTACTGTATGTAAGCATTTATGATTTTATAAAACATAATGTCGAGGACAAATTTGAGTTTTTATTATTAATAATCACTTACGCTATAAAATAAAATAAAATAAACTAGAATAAAATAGAAAATAAAAATAAAAATAGGAAAAGTGGGGATTGGGCCTGAGCATATACTGTAGATAGATAGATAGACTTACTATATCCATGTTTCAATCCATCTGCCTCTCTCCCTCGGCCCCCCCCCCCCCACCCCCCACACACACACACAAATTTGAGTCTTCATTATTATCAATCTATTACTCTACCCAGGCTTCAATCCATCTGCCCCCCCCCCCCACCCCACCCCACACACATTCTTCAATTAAGGATAGAGTGGTTTGACAAGATGGTAGATGTGTGACGAGGTGAAGAAGTTGGGGTGAAAAGGGCGAGATTGGAGTGGTAATTTGGTGATGGAAAGAGAGAGAGAGTACGTAAGAGAGTGAGAGTGAGTGAGTGAGAGAGAGAGAGAGAGTGAGGGGGGTGTGTTTGTGTGACAGAGAGAGAGTGAGTGAGTGAGTGAGTGAGTGAGAGAGAGAGACTGACAGACACACAGATAGACAAGCAGAGAGGATGAATAGAAAAACAATTGCAAAAATATATGATGACAAACAAGGGAAGAGAAAAGTATAAATTAATGAAGCACGATATTGTCAAGAACCGTGATTAATTATATATTGTCCTGATTGAATACATTATTAATTAGATTTTACCACCCCAATCCCTTTCTCATTGTGTCATCATTTCTTACAGTAATAATGCTATTTTCTATATTCTTCCACCATTTACAGGTATACTGTGTTATTATGACTACCCATCGAGATAAAATGGCAGATCTTGTATACTCTTTAGCTTTTTAACACGTCCAGCACGATGACGTAATATTCTTCATATTCTGGTTACCATTAGACGTTTAATATGATGATATATTAGCAAACCTCACAAGCCTATTTCCGAAGGTAGTGTTTGGAAAGAAAAATAATAATAATGATAATAATAATAATTGTAATTATAATCATAATTATACAAATAAGTATTGATAATAATAATAATAATATGAATAATAGTACTTCTTATTATTATAATAAAGAAGTATATTCCATATTGTCTTTTTTATCAGACTGTGGTGGGCCTACCCAAGCGCTCACAACAACCTGGCTTCACTGCTAATACAGACCAACAAACTAGATCACAGCCGCCAAGAGGAAAACTACGAGATGAGAACCAAGGAAAGGGAAACCACACAAAGATGGGAGGGCCTAAAGGAGTTCGAGATTGGTGAGGGAAGGAGCCTTAAAAATAAAGTAGTTAACCATGAAATGAATGCTGACAGAAAATGGAGAAATGGCTTCGACAGAAGGTGGGCGAGTACAGATAAAAAAAAATGGGCTCCACAGGGTGAACTAAATCAAGCGACGGAGGATAAACAATGGATAAACAACGCAGACTGGAATAGCAACAAAGAGGGAATGAAGGGACAAGAGAAGAAAGATGAGCACACAAGAGGAAGCGAGGGAAGGGATAATAAGTGGAGAGAGGAGGATGTAAAGCAAGAGGAAGAGGAGAGGAGACGAGAGGAGGAGAGAGGGCGAGAGAGAGAGGCCGAGTGGCACCTGAAAGTGGCCTTGAGGTGCCATTCAGGTCACCCCCATGCCGCTCGCAACCTGGCGACTATATGGAGGTTAGTTTGGGTGGCTTTGGGCTTTGGTTAGTCTTGAAGGCTTTGGTAGATTATAGTTAGTCTTGGTGGCTTTGGTAGACTATAGTTAGTCTTGGTGGCTTTGTCTATATAACACATACCTGTACATGCACATCTCTCTCTCTCTCTCTCTCTCTCTCTCTCTGTGTTTATGTGTGAGAGAGACAGAGAGGTGGGCGTGAGAAAGAGAGTAAAGCAGAAGGGAAGATAATGGCTTAACGAGGAGGAAAGACAGATAACGAGGGGAGGAAGATGGAGGAGAGAGAGAGAGAGGGGGGGAGGGATAACAAACTTGGTAATCACGTTAACTTAGATTACTCTCTCTCTCTCTCTCTTTCTCTCTCTCTCTTTCTACTAGTCAGTAAGATTATATTCCCTTTTAGACTAGTTTTGAGATGACCAGGATGTGTTGTACACCAAAATATGCTTTTTTAGGATACTCCGATATACTAATATTTGTATTTAGCCCCCGTAGGAATGGCGTAGTATTGTAATCACTGTGAGTGTGCGTGTCTGTTCGTCTGTGCACTTCTGTGTGTGTGTGCCCTGTCGGGGCACACACATCACAGTAGTGATGATTGTGGTGTCTATGTAGTGATGATCTGTGTGCAACATAGGGGCACACACATCACAACATGTGATTAAGTGTGTTTGAAAAATCAGGATAATGTATTGTAAATATGTGTCTCTTTTTTTCATAGGCAACCTAGAATCTGTATAAAACTGCACTAAACAAGAATCAAAATGCAGCCTCCTGCACGATCAGGCTGTTGAGCGTGAATGTATATAGTATGAGTGGCAGAGCAAAAACAATCATCACAGCAATGATAATGATTGTGTGTCTTTGCTGCAGATCCCCACTACACAGACACACCATCATCACCATTGCTGTAATGTGCTGTGATGTGTGTGCCCATACGGGGCACACACACACAGACTGACACGGTCAATACAATACTACGCCACCCCTCCGGGAGGCTACGTCATTATTATAGGTAGCGCCAACAAACTTGACAATAATCTTGATCCCTGACCTCTCTGTAACTCAAAAATGCCTAGAGCAAACTGGCTGTAAATATCCGCACCTACTTCCTGGTGGACTCTTCCCAAATGATAGAAACGTCAGTCCGATTGCTTTCATTCATTTCGAGTTATATGAAGTTAAGGGGTCAAGATTATTGTCAAGTTCGTTGGCGCTACCGATACCACAATCATCACCACTATCACTATCACTGCCACAATCACCATCAAGTACACTACTGTGATGGACACCACCATCATATATATATATATATATATATATATATACTGGATATTATTTTTTTCTTTTTCCTTGTGACCCCTCAGGAGACAGGGCCGCATCCAAGCCGCCATCAGTCTTCTACAGGAGGCCTTCGATCCGGAACAGGAAGGGGAAGAGGAAGGGGGGACTACAACAGGTGGAGGAGATGGAAGAGGAGGGAGAGGAGGAGGAGGAGGAGGAGGCTGGCGTGGATGGTTTGGAAGTCTGGGAGGAGAAGGTGGAGGGGAGAAAGATGGAGAAGGAGGTTGGAATGGATGGTTTGGAAATATAGGAGGAAGTGGAGAAGGGGCAGATGGAGAAGAGGAAAGAGGAGGAGGCTGGCGTGGATGGTTTGGAAGTATAGGAGGAGGAGATGGAGAGGAGGAAGATGGAGAAGAAGAAAAAAAAGGTTGGAATGGATGGTTTGGAAGTCTGGGAGGAAATGGAAAAGAAAAAAAGGGAGGTTGGAATGGACGGTTTGGAAATCTAACAGGAGGAGGTGTAGAAAGGGAAGCTCGAGCACAAGATTGGGAAGGAGAGGAAGATGCTGGAGGAAGCTTTGCAGTACACAAATGGGAAAAGGAAGAAGAACGAGGAAGAACAGCGAAGAAGAACAGCGACGATGAACAGCGAGGAACAGAAGGAGGACATGAAGCTGTAGAACACTTAGGAGGAGGAAGAATAGCTCTACCAACAAAAGGAGGAGGAGGAGGAGGAGGAGACACTGGCCGCCTCCTAGCAGACCTCCTCCTACAGGAAGGAAGAAGGAAGGAGTCCGAGAGCGTCTTCCTCTCTCTGGTCACCACACATCCAGAGAACCCTGACATTTTGGCTGACTACGCTGCCTTCCTTGATAAAATAGGTCAGTTTATATATACATAGAGAATATCAAACTAAGCTGAATGGTAAAGTTGAGGCGGAATTATAAACTTTGGAGGAACCCAAAGATGGTTGAACTAAGATGTGTCAAGCTTTAAGGGTGTGTGTGCTTGTTTTTTGGTCTATGTATGTATTTATTAATGTATTTTTTAGTTTCCTCGCTAGACCTCCACCAATCATAAATTAACGCCCGGCCTCTAGACCCCCTTTCAAGATAAATTTGCGCATTTTTTGGTAGAAAAGTGTCCCGGCCGAAGGCCTGTTCCTTTACGAAAAATTACTGGTTCGCTATCGCTCGCTAGGAAAAAATCAACAGCTATATAGCACGAAAGGTCATAATATTGACTGAGAAATGGGACGAAAGGTCTCAAAATCGCCAAACTAATGGAACGAACGTCTTGCAATTTCTAAACTAATGTCCTAAATATGAGGGAGAAGGAGGGTTCCAAAAAAGAGACTACCTCCCCCTTAATGCAGATGGCCCACCTGGACGACCAGCCACTGTACAGCGAAGGTAGACATACGATAAATACCAGGATGTAATTATGAAGAGTGGGGGAAAAGTTTAGAGAGAATGAAAGTGAAAGTAAGACACATGCATTGTATATATATATATATATGTATATATATATATATATATATATATATATATATATATATATATATATATATATACTGTATATAAAGAGAGAGAGAGAGAGAGAGATAAGCTAGACATGAATTAAACATACCGGCACCCCACTAACTCGCTGTAGGTATTATCCAGAGACCTGTCCAAACT
>CM064575.1:3107993-3132993 GCA_032716605.1 Paralithodes platypus
TATATACATACAGAATTCGAGAGCGAGAGCAAGAGAGAGCTTAAAAGAAAGATCAGATTGAGAAAGACCAGGGCAGTAAAAGCTGCTAATTAAGGTTAAGGGGACAGCCATGGTTATTGTTTTGGGTCTATTTATGTATGTATTAATGTATTGTTTAGTTTCCTCCCCAGACCTCCATCAAGCTTAATAAAGCTCCCCTAGACCCCCCTTCAAGATATTTATATACATTTTTCGGTAGAAACATTTCCCGGCTAAAGGCCGGTTCCTCCTAAAGAAACAGGCTCGCTATCGCTCGTCAGGACTATATCAATACCTAAATGGAACGAAAGGTCTTAAATATGACAACGAAATGGGGCGAAAGATGTTAAAATCTCCTAACAAATGGGGCGAACGTCATAAAACCGGAAAACTAATGGGGCTAAACCTGAGGAAGAAGGGTGACCCTAAAAAACGCCCCTTCTCCCCTTAAGCAGAAGAAGTGGGATAAAGAGAAGGATTACGGTGAGGGGGAGGAGAGAGACACAAAGATTAGGAAGGAAAGGAAGGGATTGGGTACCGTATTTGAGTGGGGGAGGAAGAGTTACATAGAGTTGCATATAGTCACATAATTAGTTACATAGATACACAGGCTACACAAACCTTGAGGGGGAAGGGTATATCTTTTAGTTGAATATTTCATATATTTATTATTATTTTTTAGTTTCCTTCCTAGACCTCCATCAAACTTAAATAAGATCCATTAAATCCCCCTACTTGATAAATTTGTACATTTTTCGAGAGTAGTTGGAATATAGCAACAAAAATTACATACATACATTGAAGGAAATACTGCGTTGGAATTAGCAAAGCTATGATGTTATTTGAATGAAAGAAAATAAGATTATAATATGATGTTTTGTTTGTTTTATCAGAGCTACCAGATGGCTGTGAGTTTGGAACCTCAACACGCTCGGGCACACCTTAACCTGGGAGCCATATATCACACTCAGGTACAGTAGGTATGGTGTCTGTGGGGGTCCATATATCACACTCAGGTAGGTATGGTGTCTGTGGGGGTCCATATATCACACCTTAACCTGGGAGCCATATATCACACTCAGGTAAATATGGTGTCTGTGGGGGTCCATATATCACACCTTAACCTGGGAGCCATATATCACACTCAGGTAGGTATGGTGTCTATGGGAGTCCATATATCACACTCAGGTAGGTATGGTGTCTGTGGGGGTCCATATATCACACCTTAACCTGGGAGCCATATATCAAACTCAGGTAGGTATGGTGTCTGTGGGGGTCCATATATCACACATTAACCTGGGAGCCATATATCACACTCAGGTAGGTATGGTGTCTGTGGGGAGTCCATATATCACACTCAGGTAGGTATGGTGTCTGTGGGGGTCCTATATCACACATTAACCTGGGAGCCATATATCACACTCAGGTAGGTATGGTGTCTGTGGGGGTCCATATATCACACCTTAACCTGGGAGCCATATATCACACTCAGGTAGGAATGGTGTCTGTGGGGGGTCCATATATCACACCTTAACCTGGGAGCCATATATCACACTCAGGTAGGTATGGTGTCTGTGGGGGTCCATATATCACACCTTAACTTGGGAGCCATATATCACACTCAGGTAGGTATGGTGTTTGTGGGGGTCCATATATCACACATTAACCTGGGAGCCATATATCACACTCAGGTAGGAATGGTGTCTGTGGGGGGTCCATATATCACACCTTAACCTGGGAGCCATATATCACACTCAGGTAGGTATGGTGTCTGTGGGGGTCCATATATCACACCTTAACCTGGGAGCCATATATCACACTCAGGTAGGTATGGTGTTTGTGGGGGTCCATATATCACACCTTAACCTGGGAGCCATATATCACACTCAGGTAGGTATGGTGGCTGTGGGGGTCCATATATCACACCTTAACCTGGGAGCCATATATCACACTCAGGTAGGTATGGTGTTTGTGGGGGTCCATATATCACACCTTAACCTGGGAGCCATATATCACACTCAGGTAGGTATGGTGGCTGTGGGGGTCCATATATCACACCTTAACCTGGGAGCCATATATCACACTCAGGTAGGTATGGTGGCTGTGGGGGTCCATATATCACACCTTAACCTGGGAGCCATATATCACACTCAGGTAGGTATGGTGTTTGTGGGGGTCCATATATCACACCTTAACCTGGGAGCCATATATCACACTCAGGTAGGTATGGTGGCTGTGGGGGTCCAGCCTTACACCATCCTTAAGCAGGGGGATAGACAGTCTATTAATCAAAAGGGAAGGTGATAGATCTCCTGCCTGTAGAGGTTCGAATCCTAGTCCTGGCTATTATATATATATATATATATATATATATATATATATATATATATATATATATATATATATTATATATTATATATATATATATATACTACCACATACACACTTAGACACACACACAGAAGCAAGAGAGAAGACAAAGGAAGGCACAATAAACCCACATACAAAAATACATATTCACACGCTCTCTCTCTCTCTCTCTCTCTCTCTCTCTCTCTCTCTCTCTCTCTCTCTCTCTCTCTCTCTCTCCATATGTTGCGATAATTTTTGCATTCATCTGTGTATTAATTCAACATTTCATCATTCCCACATTTCCCTCACTAAAACGTAAATATTTTTAAATGCAATCAATTACATTAATGCTGTACACACGTTGATATTACGATAATTATTAATGCTGTCGTTTACAAAATAAAATAATTCAACTATTTATATTATAGGTTCTTGCAATCGCATATTCGCTCCTCTGATTTTTAAGATATTCCGATATATATTAATGCATTCGTTTACAAAAGAAAATAATTCAACTATTTATAAATGTACAATGTACAATGTACAATGTGGTACAATACTCGATACAAGGGCGCACTGTGCCCCTATACAGAGCAAGAAGTTGTGCAGGGTCTTGAACCCACGGAGACGGTTGAGCACACCTACTGTAACTTCTGGGAAGCTGTTTTAGCAAGAGCGTACCTGAAAAATCAGTCAGTCCATGAATAACTTATCCATGCATGTCAATTATTTGTGCATATTCTCACTTCCATTAATACATTCCCTCATGCATTAATTTACACCGCCATTAATACAATAATACATTCCCTCATGCATTTATTTACACCGCCATTAATACAATAATACATTCCCTCATGCATTAATTTACACTGCCATTAATACAATAATACATTCCCTCATGCATTTATTTACACCGCCATTAATACAATAATACATTCCCTCATGCATTTATTTACACCGCCATTAATACAATAATACATTCCCTCATGCATTTATTTACACCTCCATCATACAGCCGGCAAAATATTTCCTGCAGCTCTTTTCATATTCGCACACCTCCTCCATTTTTCATCAACTCGTGCATTAAAAAACACAGCGAAAATCATGACACATTCACGGGACTCAAAAATTCTATAAAAAAAAAAAAAAAAAAAAAAAAAAAAAAAAAAAAATCTATTCAGCATCATAGAGAACAAAAAGCATTGAATCGCTGAAATGCCAATGGTTTGTGCACGTTTTCTGTTGGATTTATTCGTATTATGTGACATTTATAGAAACAACTTTAACGGGGGATGAGCTCATTTATTTGTTTGTTTATTAACCCTTTGAAGCTCTGATGCGTTTTAGCAGTTTATTTTTGGCTATCATTATACGATTTGATACAGCTTAGGAAGGATCTGTGGGTATTAAAAGGGTATAGACTATCTCAATCAACCCTCTGACTTCCATATACCCTTCCTAATCTGAATAAAATCTTCTAGTAATAGCCAGAAAACAAAAAAAGAAGTGCGCCATCTATCCTCAGAGGGTTAATCTTTCTATAATTTGTTTTAGTTTCCTCCTTAGACCTCCAACAAAATTTTAAAAACATCCATTAAATCCCCCTTCTAGACTAATTTGTAAATTTTTCGGTAGAAAAAATTTCCGGCCAAAGGTCGGTTCTTCCAAAATAACAGGGTTACTATCGTTCGCCAGGATATATAATAGACACCTTAATAGCACGAAATATCTTGATATTGACAAAGAAATGGACCGAGAGTTTTTTTAAATCGACAAACTAATGGGGCAAGCATCTTAAAATCTGAAACCTAATGGGGCTAAGCATGAGGGAGAAGGGGGTCTAGAAAAACTACCCTCTCCCCTTAACCCTTTCTGTACCGGTGACGTCTTTTTTAACTTTATTCTGGCTACTTTTAGACGATTGTAAAGGGCCTCTAGCAATTAACAGGCTTCGAACAATCTCACTTAACCCCTACCTAAATAGACCTTCCCCTTTATCCCCCACCCCCCTCCACCCACCCCTCCTCCCAACCTAAATGATCCCTCCTCTTTATCCTCCCTCACTCCCCCCACCCCCCAAATCTAAGAAATCCCTCCTTCTCCCACCTCCCTCTCCCCTCAACCTAAATAACCCCTCCTCTTTACCCTCCCCACCCCAGCCTCCCCCTCCCCCCAATCTAAATAACCCCTCCTCTTTACCCTGCTCCTCCCCAGTGATTCCCCAGCCCATAAAGGATTCACACACAGCCCAGGCCTCAACAGCATCCCTTACCCCGCAGATCATACCGCTCCAACACAACTCACTTTTTACACGGAGGGTTTTTTCCTTGCCGATTTATTTTTTGTTTGTTATTTTGTTTTTTGTGGTGTGTGTGTATGTGTGTGTGTGTGTGTGTGTGTGTCTGTGTGTGTGTGTGTGTGTGTGTGTGTGTCTGCCCCTGTCGCCCAAGGCAAATATAAAAAGGCATAAATGTATTCACAAAGGCTGGCCACCACTCACACTCACACACACACACACATACATCGACACATCGATCATTGCCTTGTTTGCATTATTTAAATTTTAGAAGAACATTATTCCACTCACTAGCTTTTTATTTTATACTACGATCAAATTAACCCTTTTAGTACCCCCCCCCCCCCTAGGGTCGGTACCAATTGGCCATGGAGCACTACCATTGGGGCTAAACACGAGAGAGAAGCCACCCTACCCCCTTAACTAACCTAACCTCTCCTTTCTATTGTCTTCCCTCAGGGTCGTTACCAGTTGGCTATGGAGCACTACCACAGCGCCCTGGACCAAGACCCAACCAACGCCCTTCTTCTGGACAACATACACAAGCTAACAAGGGCTATGGGGGCTGCTGGATATAATGGTAGCTGAACAGATATAATATATAGATTGAAAAGGGCTTAGTTAGTTAAAATGAGACTTCAGAGGCTATCAACACTGCTGGATTCTGTTAAAATGTGACTTCAGAGGTTATCAACCCTCCTGGATTATGTTAAAATAAGACTTCAGAGGCTGTCAACCCTACTGGATTATCAAGCCAGCACACTGCAAGTCAAGATTAGCATTAGGACTGGAGCCCCATTTCCAGAACGTTTCGAGTATCTACTGTATATAACCGACAGAAGCTGAGACGAACCATGGGGGCAGCGGGGTATAGTGGTAGCTGAACAGACTAATAACACACATAACAAAGCCCCTCCAACAGCTTCCTCTCTCTCCAACACCCCATCTACCCTCTCTACACTCTTCAGGAAATAGGAAAAAATAGACAGTAGCTACGAGGTGCCGTTGTAAAAGCTTATCCCTCAAAACCTTCACCTGACCTGACATTATATAGGATGTATAGGGCATGTAGAACTTACTGCATAATAAAAAAAGAGACCAGCGATGGGTGGTGTTTTGAACATCTATTGATACATTTTACGAGGACATTTAGGTATCTCTTAATGTGGTGACAGAGATATTGGTTATAATTGGTATCTATAAGACTGATCGGGTTTAAAGTATACTACCATATACTTATATAGAAATAGACACCATAATATAAAATGGTGAAGCCATGTTAGGGTATACCATTAGGGATTGTATATGAGCTAGGTAATCTATATATGAGGTCACTTACGAGTCAAGAAAAATAGTCACAATATAATTAAAATATGAAACTTGAAAACTAAGAGTTACCGTTCACATTAATATAACGAACTCATTAATATATAAAAAAAAAACTATCGAAACGACAACACACTAAACAAAATCTATATGTGGAAAAATGCATTTATATTTATCGGAAATTAAACTTTAAAAACAATAAACTTATAATATTCACATATCTGTACACCACTACACTAGGTTGGTATGTATGTGACTGGGCGACATGGGTGTTAGATATGATCATTAATCTCCCAAAGGACATGGTTTATGAATATGGCCGTATATGTAAACTTCTTCAAAAGGTTAAGGGGACTGTATTTTATTTATATATTTATTATTATTACCGGTATATATATATATTTGTTTTAGTGTGTTCCCTAGACCTATATTAAGCTTATAAGAACAACATGCCAAAGACAACCTTCGAGACAAACTTGTAAATTTTTCGGTAGAAAAATATCCCGGCCGAAGGCCAGTTCCTCCTAAATTAAAGGCTCGCTATCGCTCGCCAGGAAATAATTGACACCTAAATGGCACCCAAGGTCTTAATATTGACAAAGAAATGGGCAAAATTCTTAGAATTTGAAAACTAATGGGGCTAAACATGAAGAAGAAGGGATGTTCAAAATATCACAAATACTTCCCCTTAAAGCTCAACATGGAGGATCAAGCAATGATATTATATACTACGTGCTCAGTGAAGAATCTTGACAATAATGTAAGATATAGTTGTTGTGTAAAGCTGGTATCACACGAGCGCTTTTTCCGGCAATTTTCGATGACCAATTTTTTCTCGAACTATTCTGAGGCTCCTTTGCATTGGAATCGGACGCTGGATCGAAGGTAGATTATGTTAGGGAGTTTATTCTGTATAGAACGTATATTATCAAGCTGCTAGACAACAATTGCTCGTAAAAATTGACGGAATAATCGCTCGTGTCACATCACCTTAACATTTAGAGTATGCATAAGCATTTAATGTGTAGGTATGTAATGCTATACAGGTAGATAATGAATCATAAATCATTGAATAGTGTATTATAGGAATGTAATGGGTCTATATTTGATACGCATGATCTCGGAAACGTTATTATTTACACCAAATTATTGATTATACAACTCTGCACAATTTTTTTTTTTTGTATTATAATGTATAACTTGCAAAATAAACAAACCAATACAGGGACGACACACTATAAAGACCAATACAGGGACGACACACTATAAAGACCAATACAGGGACGACACACTATAAAGACCAATACAGGGACGACACACTATAAAGACCAAATAACGTATAACAAATATAATAAATAATCTATTAAATAATCTAATAAATAAAATAATAAATAATGTATGAGCAACTTCCGGTTCGCACACTATTAACCCCTCGAGGATCCAAGCTGCATTTGTCCATATCATTTTGGTTATCGGTAGACGATTTTATGCATTTTAGGAAGGATATCTAGGAATTAAAGGAGTAAATACTATCTCAATTATCGCTTTAGCCCCCACAAATTCACCCTAAGTTGCATAAAATCGTCTAATGATAGACGGAAAAAGCTGTCAAAATGCGTCATGATCCTCAAAGGCTTAACTCTTGGGAAGAACGTTTACCAATTAAAAGGCTACAGAAAATCTCAATTAATTCATTTAGCTACCATTTATCCTTCCTAAGCTTCATAAAACCGTCTATATATAGCTAGAATAGAAAAAAGGACGTCGCTGGTACAGAAGGGGTTAACACTAGTGCCCCCCAAAATGCCGGAGGTTGGCTGATCTCTGTTACTATAGGGTCTCTAGGGTAGCTCAAAGTCGTTGACCTAATTATACCCAAGATTACGTAACATAGCCTTGACCCCCGTAAACCCTGCTTTCTGTCCTGACCTGACTTAACTTAACCTAACCTGACCTAACCTAACTTAACCTAACCTAACCTGCCTTTACCAAACTTAATCAAATCTAACGTGACCTAATCTAACCTGACCTGAACTGACCTGAACTAACCTGACCTAACGTAACCTGACCTAACCTATCTTGACCTGAACTGACCTAACCTAACCTACCTTTACCAACCCTAATCAAGCCTAGCCTAACCTAACCTGACTTATCCTAACTTAATCTAACCTAACCTATCCTATCCTATCCTAACCTTACCTGCCTTTACCGAACCTTATCAAACCTAACCTGACGTAACCTAACCTATCCCAACCTAACCTATCCTATCCTAACCTAACCTATCCTAATCTAACCTAACCTAATCTGCATTCACGAAACCTAATCAAACCTAACCTGCTCTAACCGAAACTAGCCTAACCTAACCTAGCTTTAACTAGCCTAACCAAACTTGATATTATTTAAGCTAACCAACATTTTGTCTTATATATGAATTTATGAATTACCTTATATGTCTTATATTATATTATATTAGCTACCCCTGACCTAACCTACCTAACTAACTTATTTTAACAAACAGTTCAAACCTGCTCTAGCTTCTACCCAATCTACTCTATCCTTGGTTTCTGCTTTCCTTCATTCCACATACCCATCTTCCCTTCTTGCCTTCCATTCTTTAGTTTGTATTGCTTCTTCATTTCTGCCTTTTGATTATCCACTCTCTCTTATCGCCGTTCTTTCTGTCTTCCTTCCATTCTTTTAGCATTCCCTTCCTTCCTTCTTCCCTTCATCTCTTCCTTCCTTTATGCCTTACTCCCTTCCTTTGTTTCCTTCAATTTCCTTCCTTCCTTCCTTTTCCCTTCCTTCCTTTTTTTCCATTCATTTATTTCAACCTTCCTTCCTTCCTTCCTTCCTCTTCACCTTTCTTCCTTCCTATTTCCCTTCCTCATTTTCCCTTCCTCCCTTCCGTACTTCTTTCCTTCCTTCCTTCCGTCCTTCCTTCCTCCCTTCCGTCCCTCCTTCCTTCCTTCCTTCCTTCCTTCAGTCCTTCCTTCTTTCTTTCCTTCCTTCCTTCCTTCCTTCCTTCCTCCCCTCCCCCCATCACCCCTCTCATACCTTCCTTCCTTCCTTCCTTCCTTCCTCCCCTCCCCACCCCCCACCCCCCATCACCCCTCTCCTGCTTCCCTCCATACACCGCTTTGCTCACAGGTAATTAGCTAACTGGACTTATTTTCATACAAGATACAAATAAAGAGGCATTTGTAAAGCAACTGTATTGTTTTCTTCCCTTAAGGCGGTATCACACGAGCATTTTTCCGTCAATTTTTACGGGCAATTATAGTCTGGCAGCTGCAAAATTTAAGTTCCACAAGAATTAAACTACCTAACATTATCTACCTTCAATATCTAGTTTCCGATGCCGATGTGAAAGAACCTCAAATTAGTACGAGAAAAAAGTTGCTCGTTGAAAATTGCTGGAAAATACGCGCGTCTGACACCACCTATTTGAAGTTACCCATCTACATTTTTGTCAAGCAAAAAACTAGATAGATAGATAGATAGATAGATAGATAGATAGATAGATAGACAGATAGATAGATAGATAAATAGATAGATAGATAGAGAAAAATGTATGGATACACAGATTGCCACTTCAAATTATAGTATATTATGTCTGATAGGTCAATGATAAATATATATACAGTATGTCTGATAGGTCAATGATAAATATATATACAGTATGTCTGATAGGTCAATGATAAATATATACAGTATGTCTGATAGGTCAATGATAAATATATATACAGTATGTCTGATAGGTCAATGATAAATATATATACAGTATGTCTGATAGGTCAATGATAAATATATATACAGTATGTCTGATAGGTCAATGATAAATATATATACAGTATGTCTCATAGGTCAATGATAAATATATATACAGTATGTCTGATAGGTCAATGATAAATATATACAGTATGTCTGATAGGTCAATGATAAATATATATACAGTATGTCTGATAGGTCAATGATAAATATATATACAGTATGTCTGATAGGTCAATGATAAATATATATACAGTATGTCTGATAGGTCAATGATAAATATATATATACAATATTAATTCAATTAAAGTAATACATATATAAATAGATTATTCATTAAAGTAATAATTACATATATAGATTAATCATTCCTTTATTCATTCAATCAGCCACTCCTTTATTAAATAACCATCCGTGATATGCCGAGACATTAATTAAATGGACATGTAATATTCACAAATGTTATCATTATTTATTTAATTCAATCAAATTCGCTGTAACTCTTATTCAAAAGACTACTGGAGCATAATACAATATTAACATTAAGGGGAAAGGGTTTATTTTTTGGTCAATTTTTTCATATATATATTATTATTATTATTATTATTATTATTATTGTATGTATATATATATATATATGTATATATAAATATGTACATATATATATATATATATATATATATATATATATATATATATATATATATATATATTGTATATACATACAGTATATATATATATATATATATATATATATATATATATATATATATATATATATATATATATATATATATATATATTATTGTTATTATATACTGTATATACAGTATATATTTGTTTTTCCCTTACTAAATCTCCATTAAACTTGAGAAAACATCCCCAAGATCCCCTTTTTAGATATATTTTTACATTTTTCGGTAGAAAAAAATTCAGATTAGGAACGTTGGGCTATATTAAGAGGCAATTTAAGTATAGAAAAATGGAAATAGTCCTCACACTTTACAACGCTCTGATTCGGCCTCTCCTGGAGTATGCTGTTCAATTCTGGTCTACAGCACTCAGGAAAGATATAGAACGACTGGAAAGAGTACAAGCTAGGGCTACAAAGCTTATTCCATCGCTTAGAACAATGAGCTACGAGGACCGGTTGCATATTTCCGAAGTCAAGACTAGTAGATGCCATAGGGTAAATTACGACCAATCAGAGGGCGCAGTGGCAGTGACGTCACCCACACGGCCTGTCTGTCACTCCCTCTCTCTCTCTCTCTGGGTGAGGAGCATGCCTGCCTGCCTCTCTCTTTGTCTCTCTCTCTCTGGTAAATAAAAGAAGTAGTCGCCTAGTATAACAATTTATTTCAAAAATTAACTACATTAAGGATACATTATGATTGTGTTATGTTATGGTTATGAGTAAATAAGGGTAGCCTACCGTATTACACGTATTACACAGCCATGGACAGAAATTCCTTGACTGTTTTAGAAGGTACAATATATTATTTCACTGGCGAACTATATTGATAAACTGCTGACATTCGCTAGTCTATTTATTTTCCAGCTGATGATAATGTTACCATGTTGGTTACTCAGCTATTATGTAGATTTTGTAGCGAAATCGTTTGGTAACTACGAAAACTTGGCATTAATTCGACACAGAAATATAGATATACATATTTTCCATAAATTATCTAGAAATCCGTTGCTAAGGGATTCAATTTAACAGAATATAATACCTTAGTTAATGCTCGCAGTCTTGGTATTTTTGTATCATTTAAGAGGTGTTAAAGTAGCCCTAACCACGACTGTACTTAATATAAATATTCATTAACATTATCACATCATAACATATCAACTACAATAAAAGTAATATATAGCAAAATATAGAAATAGCTGTCATACATAAGAATAACATAAAATGGGAGTCTACAGAAAGCTAATTGGCTAACACAAGGCAGATCCCCCTCACACCCAACCCTAACTATAAGGCCTAAGTAGCCTATAGGCCTAGGCCCAACTCACTAACATATTATATCGTATATATAGCCTACTAATTATCCTTTGGCTCTACCTTATGCACCTAAACCATTAACTATTTCATAACATTTGATGCTTAATATATTTATACTATTTTTTTTATTTATTTTTTTCTTAATTCCAACTTCTCCCTCTCGGGCATAGGCTGATTGCCTTTACACTCTACCGCTGAACACGGTGAGGCCCGTGAGGTCTTGTTCCAGTCTAGGGAGTGAGACATACGAAGCACCTTAATCTGATAATGTTAATGTGTTAATTAATTACATTTAAAATCAAATTATGTAGGCCTATATATATATATATATATACTATATATATAAAACCCTTTAGAAATATGAGTGACTTAATTTCTTCTTGAAAGTATCAGCACAGGTTAACTGCTTAAGTGTCACAGGAATTCGATTGAATAGAACGTGGGGCAAGAGAAGAACAGGGTCTAGCAACAAAAGCACGCTCTCTAATGGTCCTGAGTTCATAAAGGCGATACAGGTCATCACTGTTAGATGCAGTAAGTGGTTGAAATCAATGATATAACAAATACTTAGGCTCACCAAATTTCAAAGATTTAAATGTAATCTTTTTAACTGACGATAAATTGAATTCCTTAGCTGCTAATTTCTCGATATATATTGGAATAATATGAAACTACTGTGTCTCTGCAGCATATTTAGACCAAGATTATATAATTAGCTAATTAACTAATGGTTCGATTTTAATTATGTTTCTGCCATTCGATTCAGCTTGCCAAAGTGTACTTATGGTATAAATTTAAACACAATCCGTACATAAATAACTCGTCTATGGATATTTTAAATTTTAAAATAGCCCTATTGGGCCTAACAATTGGTCAAAATTTAATAATAATTATACCGTTGAAACTGCAACGGCGATACGAATCCAAATATGTAAAAATATTGACAAGTCAAAATTAGACCAAAATCAAGGATTTGCCTGGGCTTAATTAATTAATTACCCAAGGTTTTTGGAAAAAATATTTTCGATTCTGGGCGAATGGCTGGGCGAATATGAAGTCTACGACCATGTCTAGAAGCAGATCGGCGAGAAAAAACGAATGGTACCAGTTAGAATTCTCTAGGACTTATAGTTTGGGCTACAGAGGACTTTTAAAGTCCAAAAAACGGTCCCCTGGGCCCTCCAGGAAGGCCACTCAAAATCGAAATCCTAAACTAATGGTTCGATTTTAATTATGTTTGTGCCATTCGATTCAGCTTGCCAAAGTGTACTTATGGTATAAATTTAAACACAATCCGTACATAAATAACTCGTCTATGGATTTTTTACATTTTAAAATAGGCCTATTGGGCCTAACAATTGGTCAAAATTTAATAATAATTATACCGTTGAAACTGCAACGGCGAGACGAATCCAAATATGTAAAAATATTGACAATTCAAATGACAAGTCAAAATTAGACCAAAATCAAGGATTTGCCTGGGCGAATGGCTGGGCGAAAATGAAATCTACGACCATGTCTAGAAGCAAATCGGCGAGAAAAAAGAGACGAATCCAAATATGTAAAAATATTGACAATTCAAATGACAAGTCAAAATTCGACCAAAATCAAGGATTTGCCTGGGCGGTTTTTGGAAAAAATATTTTCGATTCTGGGCGAATGGCTGGGCGAAAATGATATCTACGACCATGTCTAGAAGCAGATCGGCGAGAAAAAACGAATGGTACCAGTTAGAATTCTCTAGGACTTATAGTTTGGGCTACAGAGGACTTTTAAAGTCCAAAAAACGGTCCCCTGGGCCCTCCAGGAAGGCCACTCAAAATCGAAATCCTAAACTAATGGTTCGATTTTAATTATGTTTGTGCCATTCGATTCAGCTTGCCAAAGTGTACTTATGGTATAAATTTAAACACAATCCGTACATAAATAACTCGTCTATGGATTTTTTAAATTTTTAAATAGGCCTAACAATTGGTAAAAATTTAATAATTATACCGTTGAAACTGCAACGGCGAGACGAATCCAAATATGTAAAAATATTGACAAGTCAAAATTCAACCAAAATCAAGGATTTGCCTGGGTTTTTGGAAAAAATATTTTCGATTCTGGGCGAATGGCTGGGCGAAAATGAAATCTACGACCATGTCTAGAAGCAGATCGGCGAGAAAAACGAATGGCACCAGTTAGAATTATCTAGGACTTATAGTTTGGGCTACAGAGGACTTTTAAATTTCAAAAAACGGTCGCCTGGGCCCTCCCGGTTGAGAGTTCGCTCATGATCTCTTTCAATTGGAGACACGCAGACTACGAGGACAGCTCATTGAAGTTTCTAAAATACTTAATGTGTTTGACAATGTGGATCATAGCAAAATGTTTAGCCTCAATAATGATACAACACGCAACCATGGCTAGAAATTAGAATTGAAAAGGTTCAGCACTAGTATCTGTGGAAACTTTTTCACATATAAGATCTGTTGTACTTGGAACAAACTTCCATCAAAAGTTGTAAATAGTTCTTCAGTAGAGCAGTTCAAGAAGAGAGTAGATAGTATTTTGCACACTCTGTAAAGAGTGTAATGCACTAAACAGTCTCTCTCTTTCCAGTTCCAGTATCTCCCCGGAATGGACCACAAGGTCTCCGAGATACTAACTATTCCTTGTAACTCTATGTAACTCCTTGTAACTATCTGTTACGACCAAAGAGAAGTACCGCTACACAAACAGAGCTCTACATGTACACTGACACTCCGGCCCCCACCAGTTATAACAGGCAGCGTAAATATTAAACCACCGTAACAAACCGGACGATCAAATGGTATAACATTCGGTCGAACGAACATACGCTCACAGATACGACCACACACACGGATACACGCACACTTATATATATATATAGAGAGAGAGAGAGAGAGAGAGAGAGGTGCACCACACACACACACACACTCCGGCCGGGCGGAGACAAATTGGGCTTGTCTCCTTTCATGTGTTAGCCTCAGTTCACCTAGCTGTAAATAGGTACCTGGAATAAGTGGACGACGTTGTGACGTCCCATCTGGGGTTGGCAAAAATGGTACAAGGCGAGATGGGTATCATATGGTTCACCTAAGCTGATGGCTACCTAAGCCTTCGGGCGAGACGGTACCGTCTATAGTGAGAATGGTACCATACAGATCCACCCTAAGCCTTCGTTTCCGATGTCGCCAATTGGCTAAATACAGACTACACACACATCCACAGCCATTCCATCAGTACATAAAACACTTAACATGCATTTCACGCAATACATTCCCAGTTAAGGAGGCGCGATAATAATGAGCTTAGCTCGCATTGCGTGGATTCCCCTTGACGAACAAGTAACTGAGTAACACACACACACACACACACACACACACACACACACACTCGAACTCATGTGGGTTTTATATGAAAGCAGTTCCATTTTCTACAACAAATATGTTCATGCATTTGTATATTTGTTAGCTGGGGGACGTATGTAAACAAATGTAAACAATTTGCTTTATGGAGGCAAAAATGTGTATATATGTAAATTGTGTGTGTGACATTTACAGTGGGTGAGTGTGTGAGAGAGAGAGAGAGAGAGTGTGTGTGAGAGTGAGTGAGTGTGGTTGTGTGTGTGTGTGAGAGAGAGAGTGTGTGTGTGTGTGTGTGTGTGTGTGTGTGTGTGTGTGTGTATGTATGTTTATGTTATGGTTCAAGAAGAAAAGCAAAGATATATCACACACATAACACACGCACACCCACACATGCACACTCACATTAGCACACACACACACACACACATGCATACAGACAGACAAAAACCCATACAGACATGCAAGCACAAAATATATCAAAGGAAAGCAAGCAACAACACATCAGCTAGAGTCTGGCATAAATCTTTAATTTCTAAACTACCCTCCTTCGGTTTCTATCCCTCCATCTGTGCCTTTGTCTCTAATTTCCTTTCCGGCCGTTCCATAGCCGCGGTTGTGGACGGCCATTGTTCACTTCCTCACCCTATAAACTCTGGTGTTCCTCAGGGCTCTGTCCTATCTCCTATTCTCTTTCTAATTTTTATAAATGATCTCCTTAACTGTACCTTAATTCCCATCCATTCATACGCAGACGACTCAACCTTACACTACTCCATTAGTTTTTCAGAACGCCCCAGCCAGCAATCCCTCAACGACAAACGTAATGAAGCCATAGAACTCTTAAATTCTGATCTAAATACTATTTCCAATTGGGGCAGAGAAAACCTTGTTAACTTTAATGCTTCCAAAACCCAATTTCTCCATCTATCTACCCGTCAGGATCTCCCAGCGGACTATCCCTTATTCTTCAACAATACAAAAATCAACCCTTCATCTTCTCTCAATATTCTTGGTGTCTCTTTTTCTTCTGCTCTCATTTGGAAGGACCATATTACCAGTCTTGCTAAGGCAGCCTCCCAGAAGCTGGGTGTGCTCAACCGCCTTAGGGGGTTCTTTTCCCCTGCACAGCTTCTTGCTCTGTACAGGGGCATAGTGCGCCCTTGTATTGAGTATTGTTCACATGTGTGGGGAGGTTCCTCTCACACCGCTCTCCTAGACAAAATTGAAAGGAAGGCCTTTCGTATCATTAACTCCCGTCCACTCACCAACTCTCTGCAATCTCTCTCTCTCCGCCGCAATGTTGCATCTCTCTCGCTATTCTATCGCTACTATAATAATCAGTGTTCCTCAGAGCTATCCCAGTGCATACCACCTCCTTTACGTAGGGCACGTGGTACCCGTCTTGCAACTCAATCCCACCCCTACTCTGTGCAACTCTCCAACCCAAGAGTGAAACGTTACTCTCAAACTTTCTTCTACTCAACAGCTGAGCTCTGGAACTCTCTCCCAGAATCAGTCTTTCCCTCTTCCTATGACTTAAATTGCTTCAAACTCCGTGTGTCCAGGCATTTTGGCTCGAACGTCCCTTGATTTTGGCCCTGTCACTCTTTCAACTATGGGGGAGGCACTCGCTATAGGCAGTTATGCCTTTTGCCTCCCTCAATCACATAGAAAAAAAAAAAAAAAAAAAAAAAAAATTATCTTCACTAGACTGTTTGTTGAAGATTAGGTATTGGAAAAGGATGTCAAGCGAAAGCAAAATCCATACTTTTTAGTCTTTATTGTTGTGTATGTATAGCAAAAAATATGGTTTATAGTTCGAAATATGTCTTTATAAGTGATAAAATGGCTAAATCATCACTATTTCACGATAATTTTCCTCTATTCCTTCTCATATTCATTCAAGTCTTCAAACAATATTGCTCCGGTTTGATACCCTGATAGAGATTGAGAGAAAGACTCAAAACTAATGGGGCTAAACATGAGGAGCCAAGATGTAGCCTGGATGAGGTGCCGCCTATCTTTCTCATTGCTCATATCAGCACTACTATGCCTGCGGGGAACAAGACTGCACCACAACCAGCGACGGTGGCAGACGATAGCAGAAAGTCGCATAAAGAGGCGACTGGATTGAAGTTGCATGGTATAGAGTAGTAGTATAATAGAATAGTAGGCATAGACTAATATATGAAGTTTGTAAAATGTAATGAATGTACAATATATGATAAAGAAATAAAAAGTAGTAGTAGTAGTATTAGTAGTAGTAGTAGTAGTAATAGTAGTAGTAATAGTGTTGAATAGTAATATCTGATGCTTGTAAAATAAAATGTATGAACAATATTAAATAAAAACCTATGTAGTAGTAGTAATCCACGATGATGAGTCTGAGTGCTGACCCCGGAATAGTAAGTAGCTGAATGACTACCAAGTCGGACGCTTTGATGACTGTTCTGACCTGGTTTAGGGTCCAAAGAGGGGATGCACAGGCTGAGTGGTTTAAAAAAAAACAAAAAAACAAAAAAAAAGTAATAGTAGTAGATGTAGATGTAGTAGTAGTAGACAGACCTTGCTTAGGGTCCAAGGGTGATGCACAGGCTGGGTGGTTATAAAAAATAAAAAATAGTAGTAGTAGTAGTGACAGTAGTAACAGTAGTAGTAGTAGTAGTAGTAGTAGTAGTAGTAGTAGTAGTAGTAGTAGTAGCAGTAGTGATAGTAGTAAAAACAAAAATCCACGATGATGAGTCTGAGTGCAAACCCTGGAATAGGAAGCAGCACTTTAACTCTATAGTGCTATACATCAATGACTGTTCCGACATTGTCTATGGTCCATAGGGGGCACGCACAGGGTGAGTGATATATAATTGTAAAAAAAAAAGAAAAAAAAAAAAAAAAATAGTAGTGGTAGTCAATCAATCAATCAATCAATCAATTTTATTTCGTAATACGAGATTACATATAGTTTTATTACATGCCATATCTAATACATAATTTTTTTTTTTTTTTTTATGTAACTTGATATATTTGCAAAATGATATAAAAAGAAACTAAAAATAATTTAAAAGAACAAACAATGAATGTTCATCCTATTAGTAAAGACCTGTGTTCACCACCGTAGCTATAAGAGTATATAATTATACAGTACACTAGGATTTAATATTAAACATTCATCAGCAAATACAATTATTTTGTTTTGTTTTTGTTTTTTTACGAATATTAGCTTTGAGAATACTCATTTTACATAAATCAATAGTTCCATTTGCAGGAAGGTATACTAAGAAACCCCATCATATACCATAATAAAAATATGTCGTCACATCAAATACTGTATATCGGGTTTCTTCTTTCTTCGTGACTCTGTATCCAGTTAATCCTAGACGAAATTATATCTAATTCCTCGTGTATGATATCAATTGAGTATGAATCCTTCATTCTTTTGTAAATGCTCGGAAAAAAGTAACCCGATTTTAAAAAAGACATATTACTTCTTATAATGTAGTTACTAGATTTTTCAATTCTTTTAGCATACCTACATTGTATTAGTGAGACATGATGGTTTAGTAACAGAAGATTACAAGCACTGGCAGACTCATGACTGCTGGCATACACTGGGACATCAATCATTTTTTTCATAGCCTTGTTATATGCAATATTAAAAGTTTTAAAAATTCTAGATTTTCCTGTCTTGCAGTTATTCCACAATGCCAACCCATAATCAGGCTTACAATATGAGTTAAATAAAAATATCATTGTCTCCAAGTTAACATATGCAAAATCCCTCTTTATACTATTAAAGCTAGCATAAAATGTTTTTAGTCTACAGTCTACATCTTCTAAGTCTTCCAAGTTATCACTGCTCAATAAATGACCTAAGTATTTAAATTTCTGCACCACTTCCAAATTATCATTACCCAATTGTATTACATCAATAGGATTCCTATTCTTTCTACTATTAAATATAAAACATTTAGTTTTATTCTTGTTTATGAGGAGTTTGTGATTATCCACAAGTTCACTAAATTTACTGTACATCATGTCCATTTCATGAGTTGATGATGAGATAAGTACTATATCGTCAGCGTAGCATAAAATATTACATCTGGTTGATCCAATTGTGCAGCCAATTTCCATTTTTGATATTTCATTTATAATTTCATTAATATACACATTAAATAAAAATGGAGACAAAATGCCTCCCTGTCTCACTCCTTTATCTATATAGTAAAACATACCATTAAATCCTTTCCATGTAACCCGGGCAAGTTGGTTTCGTAAGTAGTGCATTATCATATACACAATATCGCTAGGTATACCTAGTTTCAACAGCTTTAAACCTAAATTAAAATGATCTACTCGATCGAAGGCTTTGGAAAAATCTATGAAGGTAGCAATTCCTGTTTTATCTAATCTTGAATATTTATGCATTATTTCTTTTAGTAAAAAACAACAATCCGTGGTTGACATGCCTCTTCTGAAACCAAATTGCCTCTGATTAATCTGAATTTTTTCACTTAATATATCCAAAATAGTAATTTCAAATAATTTTAGTAAACATGAAGAGTTCATAATAGGTCTGTAATTATCTGACTTGGATATATTTCCCTTTCTATCTTTAATTATAGGCGTAATGATTCCTTTCAGAAGTTCACAAGGTAGATAGCAATGACTAAAGCATATATTATAAAAATTAGCCAAAGCAACAAGAACATCCTCTGATGCATTTTTTAGGAAAAGTGAATGAACGCCATCATGACCAACTCCAGAGTTCAATTCCCCGATCGTTCGTCGTAAACTTACACTGGAAACCTTGATGAACATTTTTCCATTA
The DNA here is from genome assembly GCA_032716605.1 of Paralithodes platypus. NCBI lineage: Eukaryota > Metazoa > Arthropoda > Malacostraca > Decapoda > Lithodidae > Paralithodes > Paralithodes platypus. The sequence goes on from CM064575.1 coordinate 3,127,961, forward strand.
TCATCCCAATTTCTTTTAAGTTCGTCTAAGAAGTCCCTTTCACTTTCATTACTTGTGCTTTGTTGAGCAACTAGGAATTTTTTAGTAAATATATCAATTATGTCATTAGCTTTATTTTCGCCATCAATAAAGTTAGTAGTTTTTATCTTTGACTTTTTATTCTTTACATCTTTCCAAAAGTGTTGTTTGTCTTTACTAGAGAAATTTTCAATAATAGAATTACATATTTCAATATTTTCGTTTTTGTGACATTCGTTGAGTGCCGTTTTAAATTGTTTCCTGGAGTCGGTCATACGAGCGTGTTTGTTCCGTTCCTAATGGTTTACCTGCAGCCACCCAGGTCAGGTAGTGGTCGCGAGCCACTGAGTGAAGCTGCTTCACGCGCCGGTTCCAACCAGGAATTATTTTATATTTATTTGTTTTAATACCTTGGGTTCGGTATCTTTCAGTAGCAATTCGAACTGCATTCACAATATGATTATACAGATTATCAATCCACTTTAAATGATTTTTGTTATGGCAGCCTATGTTCGTGCAATAATAATAGTCATGATCGAAAATGTGCAAAAGATGATCACCGAAAAAATCATTAATATCCGCAAAATCGTCGGATTTCAAACTATTCCATTTCACAAAGGGACTCTTTACTTCTTTTTCATTGTTCATTACTTGACCTACATTTGAAGGATTAGCTTTTACGGATATAATAAATTCGATCGGCAAATGATCAGATCCTATGATATCTTCTAAGATTTTTATATTGTTTACATTTACCTGATCCTCATCTCTACCCACTATGTGATCCAGCCACCTAGTATGAGAGTTGCCATATCCTACAAAAGTGAATGAATCATTAGGAAGTTCATTAACATCGAGGCAAGTTAGGTTGTTTCGAGTATTAAAATCATTGAGATTCAGCCAGGCTCGTCCATGAGAAGGATCGGCGTTAAAATCACCTATATAATAAACTGCATCAAAATTATAATCTGTTAAAATACTTTCTAGTAATGAAAGAGTATGAAGATAGTTGTTGAGAGTAGTAACCTCCCATACATCACTATATATATATATACGTTAACAAGTATTATGTTTACGTTATTAAAAGATATATCCATTATCATAAAGTTGTCATTTAAAATTATGTCCTTTACTTTAAATATAGCTTGTTTTCTCCAGAGAATGGCCATACCTCCTGAAGGTCGACCAGCCATGGCAGCTAGGGCTCTTTCAGAGTAGGTGGCGGCAACACCTGTACACTCATATCTCTCATCTATAAAATCTAAAGTTCCTAGCTTATTATTTGTAACAAAGGCTCCTGTAACAAAATTATATCATATTCTTCGTCAGCTAATCCTCTAATAAGTTCAATGTTCTTTTTCAGTGAACAACAGTTAAATGTGCATGCCTTAAAATGAAATTGTTCCATGTTGGTCTAAAATAAAAAGAGTATTAATATATAAGTTATAATAATAATAATATAATAATAATAATAGTAATAAATAAACAAGTAGAAGATACCAATGATATGGAGACGTATATTAACTATCAGCCTTATTCTCAGGATCTCTATTTCTCTGATAAAATTTGTTTACTATTACTTCTTCGGGCCAGAGTTCTGCATTAAATAGTTTTTCTCTATCCACAAGTTTTATTGCCACCTTAAAAGCCTTGTGCTCCTCTGTTCTGATTTTTAACGATACTATCGACTTGGTTTGAACTCCAAAAACATCACTAATATATTTATTTAGATCAGAGGAGGATACACTGTTGTCTACTCTACCTATGAAGACATCAACCACTTTACTAACACCTTTAAATCGTGCCTTCATGTTTTCTCATACCGGTAACACCAGTATTTACCTTCCTAGTACTTCCTCTCCTTTCCCTCTTCCTGCGTACTTCTGTCCAGCCATCGTTGTCTGCTGAAGCACTAGTCTGCTTCATTGAGTATGGAGAATTTCTTGGATCTCCATTGGTATGGATGCGGTGAAGGTTCTTCGTGACAGCACCGGTACTTCTGGCTGTGACTATACTTGGTGGGCTGGAAAGATGCTTCTTTCCTCTCTGGTCCGCTCTCTGTTCACTGCCATACGTTGAGCTGTATCTCTTGTTACCTGTAGCTGCAGAAGTCCCGTTAGCATTATCATCTCTCCTTAGGGTAGAGCACACCTCCACAGCATCACACGTCCTGTCGGTAGACTCCTGCCAACTTGCCCGGACCCTCCTAGCATCATCCACACACACGGCGGCATCCTCCAGATCCTCATCGTCGTGTTTTCTTCCGTAGTAGTAGTAGTAGTAGTAGTAGTAGTAGTTGTTGTTGGTGTTGTTGGTGTTGTTGTTGTTGTTTTCTACCTGTATGAAGGGACTATATATTTACTGAATCCGTTGCCAGATCCACGCCTAGTTTAACAATTTATTTAACCACTTCAGGACTATGCCCCGTTTTGGCAATATATTGTGACTATCGTTAAACGAATAGATACAGTTTAGGAAGGAACTGTAGGAATTAAAAGGATAAATACTATCTTAATTAACCCTCTGACTTCCGTATACCCTTCCTTGTCTGAATAATCTCATCTGATGATTGCTAACACAAAATAGAAATGCGTCATCGTCGTATCTTGAAAAGGTCAAGTCAATGAATCCTAAGAATCTATGATAGAAAATTTAATTTATCACACACACACACACACACACAAACACACACACACACACGAGTTTAACCAATTTATCCCTATATTGATCCTAACTTTACTAACTGATAAAACTCAAACACCACACCGTCCAGTTAAATCATCGGAAACTATATATCCAGCAGTTGGACCTGTAATGGTGGAGGGGACTGGGGTATACGGAATTGTCAATATATTCAGTATATTGGTATATATATATATATATATATATATATATATACAGAAAGAGAGAGAGAGAGTTACATAGATAATCTAATTCGAACCTGGGATACCACATACAGATCTCAAACAGTCTAACCTTTACACTACCAAGACAGTTAAAGGTTAAGTACATGACTACGATTTTATATCCATTTATCGAATACTGGATATCAATCAAATCATGCGCTCAGACCCAACTGCGCACTGAATAGCTTAATGTTTAAGTGAGAGTACAAAGTACAAAGGAAATCAAGCAACAACAGATCTAGTGACCCTTCTAGGTTGCTTGTCCTCCAAAACACTGAGGATCAAGTGTCCAAACAGTGGTTTAGAGTGGGTAAGGGAACATTGGAAAGGGAACTACTGCCCTGCCACTAACGTGGCAGGACTAGGAAGTTAGTAGGGGACATATGGGTTAGTAACTGAGGGGAGGATAAAGTTATTCATTTACAAACGCAGTCAGTCGCGGGTTTGATGCGAGATATTTGTCTAGGCGGAATTTAAATGAATCAACGGTGCTGCAGTCTATAACGTCTCGGGGAAGCCCATTCCACAAGTTGACAACTCGATTGAAGAAGAAATTCTTAGATTCGTGCGAGTTAAAAGATTTACCAATAATTTTGCAACCGTTTCCCCGCGTGTAATTAGATTGGTCGATAGTGAAGTACTTACTACAGTTCATATTGTCGATGCCTTTGATGATTTTGAACACTTGAATTAAGTCGCCTCTTAATCTGCGCTGGGTTAAAGGAAATAGATTTAATTCTCTAAGACGCTCTTCGTATGGTTTGTTCTTTAGGCTAGGTAGCATTTTGGAACTCTACGTTGAACTCGTTCTAGCTTGTTTATATCTTTTTGGTAATAAGGGCACCAGGATTGAACGCAGTATTCCAGAAGAGGGCGGACTAAGGAATTGTAAAGGGTTAGGATAACTTCTTTGGATTTATGCTCAAATGACCTGCCTATAAAGCCAATTATTTTGTTTTGCCTTCTTAACAACTTCTGAACATTGTTGACTCGGTTTTAGGTTACTCGATATTGTTACTCCCAGATCAGTTTCTCTGTTTACATTCTTAAGCTGAGTGCCATTCATCGAATAGTTTGCTTTCTCATTTAGGTATCCGACATGTAGTACTTTACATTTATCCGCATTGAAACTCATTTGCCAAATTTGGGCCCAACATGACAATTTATCTAGATTGTGTTGCATATCGTCAACTTGTTCTTTTGAGAGTACGCTATTTGCAATTTTTGTATCGTCAGCAAATTTTGAGATTGTGCAGGTGAGACCCTCATCTATGTCGTTGATGTAAATTAGAAAGAGAATTGGTCCTAGTACCGATCCCTGGGGTACCCCGCTACTTACATTGGTCCATTTGAAGAAAGAACAATTTATGGGGCGCAGATCTCAAAGGACCGACCTCTCTACGAACTGTTCCGGAAGCTTCAGAAATAATATAATTAATTAATGTCACTCCCAACACCAAACACCGCCCAATGAAAATAATGAAAGCATGTTTTGTGTATGGCCACCCTCGTGAAGAGGAGTAAGGCGTCCGGCAATAGATAGATAGATAGATAGATAGATAGATAGATAGATGTGCTCCTCCCGGGATTCACAGACTGCACAGACTTTGCAGACCCTATTAGGCAGTCCGGACTAAATGCTAACATAGAATATACTACAAAGTGGAAGGTAAGGATAGCAAAGCAGAAGGCTCTCTCTCCACCCACCTCTCTCTCCACCCACCACTCCCTCCGACCTTGAATTGGCATGAAATTTAGTTGGGGAAACAAGGCCCCCCAGCAGAATGAGAACATTTCTACTGGGATATTCATGGTAAGGATGAGATCGAGAAATATAGTATACTACTGATGCTTAACTGTTTTTATTTTGTTTAATGTAAATCTATGTAAATATATGTAAATATAAATCTCTCTCTCTCTCTCTCTCTCTCTCTCTCTCTCTCTCTCTCTCTCTCTCTCTCTCTCTCTCTCTCTCTCTCTCTCTCTCTCTCTCTCCCAGGCTATAACTACAAAGTACGACCCACCATAAATACAAAAAGCAAATCTTGTAAAGGCCGAATGAAAAATGTTTACAGTACAGGGAGGCAAAAATGGGAAGAGAGAGAAAAA
>CM064575.1:3135493-3149811 GCA_032716605.1 Paralithodes platypus
GAACGGGTGAAATTTGTAGAGCTACGACGCAAAGCCAAAAAGTTAATTAAGCAAAGTAAAAAGACCCTGGAGTTACATGTTGCGAATCAAAGTAAAACAAACCCGAAAGAATTCTATAGTTTATATCAGAAAGAAAAAAGTAGTTACTTCAACTGTTGGACCGTTAGTCGATGAAAATGGAGAATACACCAAAGACGAAGTACAAATGAGTAATGCCCTCAATACCTTCTTTGCATCAGTTTTTACAACCGAAGACCTCAGTGATATCCCTACACCATCGCCGATTCAGATTGATAATTCAGATGTTCTAAGCAATATCACCGTTACAGAGAGAGAAGTATTGAATTGTTTCAGATAAACTCAAGGTAAATAAAACGCCTGGACCTGATACAATCTCGCCTAGAGTTCTAAAGGAAGCTAAGGATGAGCTCTCCAAACCACTGACATTGCTATTCAATGAATCCTTGCAGTCTGGGACTATGCCTGATCAGTGGAAGCTAGCCAACGTAACATCGATATTAAAAAAAGGCAGCAAATCCCTACCCAGTAACTATCGTCCAATTAGCTTAACCTCAATTGTATGTAAAATGCTAGAAACGGTCATAAGAGACAGACTCGTAAATCACTTAGAGGCAAATAACTTACTTAAAGATAGTCAACACGGCTTTCGTAAAAAGCGTTCCTGTTTAACAAACCTCTTAGACTTCTTCCACGATATCCTCAACCTCTACGATGAGAGTAAAGCTGTAGATATTATATACCTTGATTTTCAAAAGGCCTTTGACAAAGTTCCCCACAAACGTTTACTGCTAAAACTAAAAGCGCATGGAATACAAGACGGTGTGTTGAAATGGATAGAAAATTGGCTCAGCGACGGAAAGCAAAGAGTAGTCATAAACGGTAAGGCATCTAAATGGACCAATGTAAGTATCGGGGTACCCCAGGGATCGGTACTAGGACCAATTATCTTTCTAATTTACATCAACGACATAGATGAGGGTCTCACCTGTACAATCTCAAAATTTGCTGACGATACAAAAATTGCAAATAGCGTACTCTCAAAAGAACAAGTTGACGATATGCAACACAATCTAGATAAATTGTCATGTTGGGCCCAAATTTGGCAAATGTAATATCTACTATTACATTTGTACTACATATCTATTTGATATGTACTACATATCGGATACCTAAATGAGAAACCAAACTATTCGATGAATGGCACTCAGCTTAAGAATGTAAACAGAGAAACCGATCTGGGAGTAACAATATCGAGTAACCTAAAACCGAGTCAACAATGTTCAGAAGTTGTTAAGAAGGCAAACAAAATAATTGGCTTTATAGGCAGGTCATTTGAGCATAAATCCAAAGAAGTTATCCTAACCCTTTATAATTCCTTAGTCCGCCCTCTTCTGGAATACTGCGTTCAATCCTGGTGCCCTTATTACCAAAAAGATATAAACAAGCTAGAACGAGTTCAACGTAGAGTTACCAAAATGATACCTAGCCTAAAGAACAAACCATACGAAGAGCGTCTTAGAGAATTAAATCTATTTCCTTTAACCCAGCGCAGATTAAGAGGTGACTTAATTCAAGTGTTCAAAATCATCAAAGGCATCGACAATATGAACTGTAGTAAGTACTTCACTATCGACCAATCTAATTACACGCGGGGAAACGGTTGCAAAATTATTGGTAAATCTTTTAACTCACACGAATCTAAGAATTTCTTCTTCAATCGAGTTGTCAACTTGTGGAGTATAGACGTTATAGACTGCAGCACCGTTGAATCATTTAAACTCCGCTTAGACAAATATCTCGCATCAAACCCGCGACTGACTGCGTTTGTAAATGAATAACTTTATTTTATCCCCCCCCTCAGTTACTAACCCATCTGTCCCCTACTAACTTCCTAATCCTGCCACGGACATTAGTTCCAGGGCAGTAGTTCCCTTTCCAATGTTCCCTTACCCACTCTAAACCACTGTTTGGACACTTGATCCTCAGTGTTTTGGAGGACAAGCAGCCTAGAAGGGTCACTAGACCTGTTGTTGCTTGATTTCCTTTGTACTCCTTGTACTCTCTCTCTCTCTCTCTCTCTTTCTCTCTCTCTCTCTCTCTCTCTCTCTCTCTCTCTCTCTCTCTCTCTCTCTCATAAAACCTTGCCTCCAGTCTCTTAGAAACATTCCCGCTAACCTTCCTTCCTAAGCTGTATAAAATCGTTAAATGGTAGCCAGAATAAACTGTCAACACGCACCATAATCCTCAAGGGGTTAATTAATAGGGGCGTATTAAGGGGAGAGGGGCCGTTTTTCTGGTCCCCCTTCTCCCTCATGTTTACCCCCCTTAGTTTTCAGATTTTAAGACGTTTGCACCATTAGTTTGTCGATTTTAAGACCGTTCGCACCATTGCTTTGTCAATATTAAGACCTTTCGTGGTATTTAGGTGTCCCGGCCGAATTTTCCTACCGAAAAATGTACAAATAAATCTAGAAGGGAGATCTAATAGATGTTTTTTTCAAAGCTTGATGGAGGTCTAGGGAGGAAACTATAAACACAAATACATACGAAGTAAATCAACCCAAACAAATAATCCCTGACCCTTTAATAATCCCTGACCCTTTAATAATCCCTGACCCTTTAATAACGTTATGCAGATTGAGAGATAATTCAAGCTTAACAATGGGCAGTTAATAATATGCCCGTAACTCGATCATTCCCAAGCTTATAATTATACCAGAGTAGTTATAATAATTAGCCAACTTCCTCAAATATTTGTATCACCATTGGCGAAGTTGGTAGGGGGGTGTTATTTACTCAACTCTCTCTCTCTCTCTCTCTCTCTCTCTCTCTCTCTCTCTCTCTCTCTCTCTCTCTCTCTCTCTCTCTCTCTCTCTCTCTCTCTCTCTCTCTCTCTCTTTGAGAGTTACCGAGGTTGGGTGATAGCAAGACAATCGAAAATATATACCACTAATACAGGCAATTACTACTTACCAATTAAATACGCAAGACCCCCCATAAATATCTTCTATCTCTCCTTTTCTGAATCGTCAAACACTAAATCTATATCAAATCCAACGTATCTATGTCACTATGTATCTATAATGAAGCTTGAGAAGTGTTAATAGTCAATAGTTCACTAATAAAAGCGAATATTTGAGTAACGAAATTGGGAGCTCTTCATAGGGCATATTATTTCACCCATATCTTCTTATGTTTTCCGGAAAGCACAATAGTTCTACCCAAATCAATATCTCTATGTCACTATGTCTATGGAATAAGTCTCGAAAATCACTAAAATTCACTAGTTCACTCATAATAACGAAAACTAATGGAGAACAAAGATGGCTGACTTCTCCGGGCAATGTCTCACTTTTCCCGCCTAGTGCAGGGTCGTGACGTCATAGGCCAGCGACGATTCTGATTGGTTTATTAATATCCCGTTGTTTATTGATAGTCTAATTTTCTATTGAGGATTTAGATTAGGGTAATGTTTTTAGTTGCTTAGGCCTACTCGCATTTTTGTTTAGCTCTCTCTCTCTCTCTCGCTCTCTCTCTCTCTCTCTTTTTTGCTATCCTTTCTTTCCACTGTACCTTACTCTCGGGTTAGCTATCTCTACTAGAATTAAGCCCTGACCACCTCGCTATCTCTACTAGAATTAAGTCCTGACCACCTCGCTGGGATCGTAAGGTCTGTGTGGTCAGTGTATATATGTAAATATGTAAATCTCTCTCTCTCTCTCTCTCTCTCTCTCTCTCTCTCTCTCTCTCTCTCTCTCTCTCTCTCTCTCTCTCTCTCCCAGGCCCCACAAACCGCTGAATAAAGTTTTAATTAGTAGTGGTTGGTGGTGGTGTTGATTCTCCGCTGTGTGTGTATGTGTGGGTGTGTATGAGTGTGTGTGTGTATGAGTGTGTGTGTGTGTATGAGTGTGTATGTGTGTGAGAGAGAGAGAGAAGAGATATGTGTGTGAGTAAGTGAGAGAGAGAGTGAGTGAGTGAGTGAGTGAGTGAGAGAGATTTACAGAGATGCACTGGCCACACACACACACATATATACATATATACAGAGAGAGATAGAGAGAGAGTTCAACAGGGAACGGTTTATTGTTGTAGGTTGAGTGGTGTTGATTTTCTTATGACCCCGCCAGGAACAGAAGGGGGGGGGGGGGGGCTAGAAGAGAGAGTAAGAGGAGGTAGGGGGGTAGGAGAGAGAAAAAGAGGGGTAGGAAGAAAGGGAAGAGGTGGAGTTCAAGGAAGAAGAGAGGAGTGGAGGTATAGGAGCGGGAGAAAAGGAGGGATGGAGGTAGGAGAGAAAAGAAGAGGAGAAAGAGGGAGAGGGGATGGAAGAAAGGGAAGAGGAGGAATAGAGGGAGGAGAGAGAGGGAGGGGGATGGAAGAAAGGGAGAGGGGAAAGAGTAGGAAGGGGGGTAGGAGAGAGAAGAAGAGGAGAAAGAGGGAGAAAAACAGGAATGGAGGTAGGGAGAGGGAAGAAGAGGAGAGAGAGGGAGAGGGGATGGAAAAAGGGGAGATCGAGGAAAAAGAGGAGAGATGGAGAGAGGGAAGAGGATAGAAAGGAAGAGAGAAAGAGGAGGAAGGCAAGAAAGAAGAGAGAGGAAGAAGAGGAGGGATGGAGGTAGGAAGGGTGAAGAGGAGAAAGAGGAGGAGGGGGATGGAAGAGAGGGAAGAAGGAGAGATCGAGGAAGAAGAACAGGAATGGAGGTAGGAGAGAGAAGAAGAGGAGAGAAAGGAATAGAGAGAGAGAGAGAGAGAGAGGAGGAGGAAGTGGGGAAGAAAGGGAAGAGGGGAGATCGAGGAAGAAATCGACACCTGGATGGGGATAAACGTCTTAAAACAGTTAGCTGAATGGGGCCGAATGGATAAAAGCCAGAGAAAGAGAGAAAAGGAGAAAAAAAGCAGGTCACCCCTATTAACATCATATTTAGTTGTAACAAAATTGTAACAACCAAGCAATTACAACGGGAACAAGCCAATTTCTCGCCAACTTAGAACAAAATAGAGTATAGAATTATGGCAGCGAATTCCAAACCTGAAGCCTGAGATTTGTTCATGTTGGACACTAGGTTTTCATACCCGATGAAGGAGGGAGTTTTTAAAAAATCATGAAAACAAGAACACTAAAATAATAATTATGAAAAACAATGTAGATACACTTCCGATATATTTTCCGTAGGCCCGTTTTTTTTTTTTTTTTTTCTAGTTTTTTTTCCCCGTGCCATCGGGTATTTTGTGTGGACTCAATCTTCACTCTTTGTGCTTTGAAGCATAAAACAATAGTATTACACTGTGAAAATTAACTCTTAATTGTAGCAACAGTAAATTGGTACATAATTATATATATATAATTATATATATATATATATATATATATATATATATATATATATATATATATATATATATATATATATATATATATAGAGAGAGAGAGAGAGAGAGAGAGAGAGAGAGATTGATTTTGATTTTGCCCCGAGGGGCGAGTTTATTGAGCAGCGCCCCCCATCCTGTGAGGGGACAACCACTAGTAAGGCATACATACTGCTCAAAGAGCCATTATTCCACTGAAACAACAGCATCGTCGTCTGGTTACATTCATATTTGTGTTTATAAGTCAGGTTGGCATTATTCAGATGTGTTATTATAGTTTCCTCATTTAATTGTCACATGGTCTGTATATAAAAAAAAAAAAAAAAAAAAAAAAAAAAAAAAAAAAAAGCAAGCAAGCTTGTAGTGACTGAATTATTAATTGACAGGTTGTAAATAATAGCACTACAGAACTAGTGCAATCGTATGATGAGACTATTCATATTTTCATTACATCAATGATTATTGAGATCATAGTTAGCTGAATACAATTATTACAAAAATAGGCAATGGTATAAATCAACATAATACATAATTGAATACAGGCGGACATAATCATAGAGAGGGAGAGTGGGTGAGGATCTGCGAGTAAGGCCAATATTATATTATGGAACTCTTACTAATCTGGGAATGGTGGCCAACCCTATAGGTGTGACTAACCCTTGAGGGGCCGACCAACCGGGAAGGTCCGCTTAACACTAGCTCAGCCGGCGTCTTGTGGGTTATTAGAATATTTTTTGTAATTATTATTGAGGATTTTGCCTGTTTTAGCCGTTTTCGAGCTATGTATTATACTTTGTTTCCTTGGCTAACAAAAACGCCTTCTCTTTCAAACTAAAATATGCCCACCCAGACCCTCTTCAAGCTAATTGCGTACATTTTTCGATAGAAACTTTTTACGGCCGTAGGCCGATATTTTATAAGTTACAGGTTCGCTATCTCTCGCACAGAAGAAATAAAAGACACCTGAATAGGATGAAACGTCATATTATCGCCAAACTAATGGGGTGAGGCATCTTAAAATCTTCAAACTAATGGAGCGAAACAGGGGAGTTCCATAAAGTCCCCTTCTCGGCTCAAATAGTGTTAACTGAGACCAATAACCCCAACAAATAGAGAGAGTCTCCGCGACGCTATAAAGAGGAGGGTACGTGTTGTAATGGGAATACTTGAGGAGATGTATAGAGGGGTGATAAGGGGGAAGTGCTAGGAGGGGTTAGTCTAGGGGGTGGAGGGGAGGTGGTCTAGGGGGTGGAGGAGAAGTTCTAAGAGGTGTTACAGGGGTTTAGTCTAGGGGGTGGAGGGGAGGTGGTCTAGGGGGTGGAGGAGAAGTTCTAAGAGGTGTTACAGGGGTTAGTCTAGGCCTCTAGGGGGTGGAGGAGAATTTCTAAGAGGTGTTACAGGGGTTAGTCTAGGGGGTGTCAGGAATAAACAATACAAGGGAAAATAGTTAAAATAGATACATTCCTAAACGCATATACAAACTCAACTGCAATTAGACTCACTATGGACTAAAACTGATGCGTTTAAAGGGGCAGATTGAACACAGGTATGGAAGATAACCGAAAATGACGAATACGAAGGAAGTGATTGGAGAGAGAAAGGGATAACGGGAGTGAAGAGAGGAAGGATAATAATGGTAGAATGAATAGGTGTAGAAGGGAAGAACAGATGGATAAAAGAGGAGATGAGGATAGTAGAAAGACGATACTGGGAGAGGGAGGGAAGGATAATATAAAGGAGGGTGTTGTAATGGGAATACTTGAAGAGATGTATTGAGGGGTGGTGAAGCCGTTAAGGGGGGGTCACCTGCTATTTGTTCTCTCTCTGGGTTGTATCCATTCGGCCCCATTCAGCCTACTGTTTTAAGACGTTTATTCCCATCCAGGTGTCAATTTATACCTGGCGAGCGATAGCAAGCCATCATATTTTGGATATTGAATTACTGGCTAAATTTGTATATTTTTCGATATTTTTCCATAAAATGCTGGCTCGCTTTCGCTCGCCAGGAAAATTCGAGAGGGTCTAGGAGGGAAGAACAGTTGGATGGAAGAGGAACTGGAGGTGATGGCAAGACGATACTGGGAGAGGGTGGGAGAGAAGGATGATTAAAAGAAGCGTGTAATGGAAATACTTGAGGAGATGTATTGAGGGGTGGTGAAGCCATTGTTGTTAGGGGATGAAGGGCAGGTGTTAGGAGGGGTTAGTCTAGGGGATGGAGGGGAGGTTCTAGGAGGTACTATAGGTGTTAGGAGGGGTTAGTACAAAGGAAATCAAGCAACAACAGTTATAGTGACCCTTCTAGGCTGCTTGTCCTCCAAAACACTGAGGATCAAGTGTCCAAACAGTGGTTTAGAGTGGGTAAGGGAATTACTGCTCTGGAACTAATGTCCGTGGCAGGATTAGGAAGTTAGTAGGGGACAGATGGGTTAGTAACTGAGGGGGGGATAAAATAAAGTTATTCATTTACAAACGCAGTCAGTCGCGGGTTTGATGCGAGATATTTGTCTAAGCGGAGTTTAAATGAATCAACGGTGCTGCAGTCTATAACGTCTAAGGGTGGAGGGGAGGTGGTATACGGGGTGGAGGGGAAGTGTTAGAGGGGTTAGCGAAAAGGACCAGAATGAACACTGGTATATAAGAGAACAGATAATGACGAATACGAAGGAAGCGAATGGAGAGAAAGGAATAACTGGAGTGAAGAGAGAAAGGATAATAATGGTAGAATGAATAAGGGAAGCATTGTTGGATAGAAGAGGAACTGGGGAAGCTGGGGGAACGAAACTGGGAGAGAGGGATGGAAGGATGATTATAAGAACCGTGTAATGGAAATACTTGAGATGTTCTTGAGGGGTGGTGAAGCCGTTATGGTGGAGTGGTGATGAAGAGGGGTCACCTGCGGTTATTCTCTCCTTTTTTCTCTCTCTCTCTGGGTTGTGTCTATTCTGCCCCATTCAGCCTACTGTTTTAAGACACTTATCCCCATCCAGGTGTCGATTTATTCCAGGCGAGCGACAGCGAGCCAGCATTGTATGAAGAAATCCGGCTTCGCCGGAAAAAAAAATCTATCGAAACATGCACACATTTAGCCTGCTGTCAAACACATTTAAAAAAATATCCTAGCGAGCGTTAAAAATTATCCTGGCCGGCGTTAATCGACATCTAGATGGGGATACACGTCTTAAAACAGTAGTTTAAATGGGGCCGAATGGATACAACCCAGAGAGAGAGAGACAACAAAATAACGAGGTGGGGCTCCTTTAAAAAATCGTGTAATGGGACAACTTGAGATGTATTGATGGGTGGTGAAGCCGTTATAGTGGACGGGGGGAAGGGGGGGGGGGGGTGATGAAGGGGAGGAGGTCTAAGTGATGGAGGGTGGCAGGTCATACTAGTTTATCAATAGACAAGATGGGGCTGAGTATGAGAAGAGAGAGAGATATACACATATTTACACATATACACTGGCCACACAGACCCATACGATCCAAATGAGGTGGTCAGGACTTAATTCTAGTAGAGATGGCATATCTGATAGAAAAGGAAAGGACATAAAAGAAGAAGGCTCCCTCCCCACCCTCCGTTCAGTGAGAGAGAGAGAGAGAGCGTTAGAGTGAGAGTGAGTGAGGGAGAACAGGAGTTGGAAAAAAGTAGAGTTGGGAAGAAGAATCACTGAAGAGAAAGCTGACAGGTTGATGAGAAAATGAGAGCAAAAAGAATATTTAAAGAGAAGATTAATTGGATAAAAAATATTGTTTGAGAAGCACAGTTGGAGAGAAAAGACGTTGGAGAAAACAATTAGTTGGAGAAAGACTAGTTGGAGAGAAGAATAGTTGGGCAAGATAAGTAACACCCCGTTCTTAACATTAATCATCCATTAGAAACCCCAATGTACCTGAATAAACTAATGAAAGCATATGGCCCTCCCGGGATTCGAACTCGGGACACCACACCCAGAATATAAGCATCTAAACCATTACACCACCAACACAGTTAATAGTTACGACCATAGCCGCCCTTGGCCGACTTTATGGATATTTGAGTCGGGACCAAATGTGGGTGACCTTACGCCGACCATGGTGATTGGCACCTATGCATCCGACATTGCCTCAACTTTACCCCTGCAAGACGTTGGCAAGTCTAGCGGAAAATGGGACAAACTGCCCAATTTGACGTTTCAGGGATGTAATCTGATTCAGCCCTTATCTCGTCCCTTTTCGTCCTTATTGTGTGGACGGTACAAATGCTGCACAAGGGCGGTTGATAATTGCTAGATGGACAGGAAACCCTTACTTGCACTTCCCCAGCAGGACCCCTCCCCTCCACCTCCATCCACGTGGACCTCCCACCGTCTTTATTGCAGCCCACCCACGTCCTACGGCCGTCTAGTGTAGGTGCTGTCCTAAGGCCGTGTTCCAACGTTTTTAGACACGTTAAAAAAAGACGAATGTGTCCACGCCATGACGCGTCCTTTCCATGACTCCGTTGACCTTGTATAGCCGTGCAGGACTTTGCACGAGACTTTGCAAAACACAGAAGTTTTAGGACACCAGTGTGACAGGCCCTTTAGGATCCGTCCAACTCCAAGGTCCTCTATTAACATACTAAAGTTGGGTTAAACCTCACTATAGACATCTCCGTGACTCCTCCCCAGCTCTCCGGCCGCGCTCTGACCTGTGTTGTTCCTCCTCCGTCCTGCCTTTACAAATGTATAGCTTAATTAAGATAGCCGGAGTGTTGGCCTAGACTAAACCCCGGCATGAATTATTCCCTCGCCCTCCTTGCAAGCTTGTAAACATTAATCAAGCGAGAGACTTTGTGACTTACTGAAGGGGAAGGGATTGGGAAGAGAGAGAGAGTGTGTGAGAGTGAGAGAGCGTGTGAGAGTGAGACAGAGTGAGTGAATAAGTGAGAAAGAGAGAATCACTATTACACACTCCCTCCTCCAATGTTTGTTTTGCTCGGGGTAACTAAGCTAGTTCACTTTAGGCTCGGGTTCCTTCTGTAAAACCCTGGCTCTCTCCGCCTTCCAAGTAGTCGCTGAGTGGCACAAATTAATTAGTTTCTCTCAAAGCATATTAATTTACCCTCCGTCCTTTTCTTCTTCTTTTTTTCTCCCCGGATTCATTCTCTTCTTGCTTCTTCCTCCAATCATCTTCTTCCACCTCTGTTATCCTTCGTTCCCTTTTTACTCTCTTTCTACGGATTTATTCTCTACTTGCTTCTTCCTTCAATCTTCTTCTTCCACCTCTTTTACCCTTCTTTCTTCTCTCTCTCTCGCTCTCTCCCCGAATTAATTTTCTTCTTGCTTCTTCCTCCAATCTTCTTCTTCTCTCACCTCTTTGGCCTCCAACTTTTTCCTTCTCGTGACCACATCCATTTGAATAATTAGTTCACACAGACTTAGGCCCTCCCCTCTCCCCCTCCCCCTCCCTCTTTTTGTTTTCCATCCCCCCTCACCCCCCCCCCCACCACCACTCCACCCCCATCTTTCTTTCTCCATCTCTCCATCCCCCTCCATTTTCTTCTCTTTCCTTCGCCTTCTCCCCCCCCCCCCTCTTTCCTTCACTATCCCCCCTCTCTTGCTTTTATGTTTCCATTCCCCCTCCCCCCTCTTTCCCTCTCTACCCCACCTCCCTCTCTCGCTTTTATTTTTCCTCCCCCCCCTCCCCCCCTCTGTCCTTCTGTACCCCACCTCCCTCTCTCGCTTTTATTTGTCCATTCCCCCTCCCCCTCTTTCCTTCTCCCCCTCCCCCCCCCCCCACTGTTCTCTCTTCTCTTTTTAATTATGCTTCTTCGTCCTCATTATATTATTTTTTCCTCGCCTTCCTGGTTTCCTCATTTCCTCATGGTTTAGATGCTTATGTTCTGGGTGTGGTGTCCCGAGTTCGAATCCCGGGAGGACCATATGCTTTCATTAGTTTATGCAAGCACATTGGGGTTTGTAATTGATGATGAATGTTAAGAACGGGGTGTTACTTATTTCTTTTTCTGTTTCATGGCTGACTATTTTATTCTGCCTCTGTCTGTATTTTATCTTCGTTGATAGATATTTATTTTCATTTCTGTATACTCCTACCCTCCTATTTTGTTCAACACATGTTTTTTGTACTATTTAATTGGCAGTAAATAATTCCTGTATTCCATCTGTTTTTATCACTCTTTTAACTGTTTTTTTTTATTGGGGGGGGGGGGACACTTGTTACAGGCAACTTTGCATTTTGTCTCCTTCATACACAGACAAAAATACGATTGTTTAATATTCATGTATATACACCTACACCTTCGATTATGCAGTATTTGTTGTCATAAGTGTTCTGTTTATATTTACTTATTGTACATCCCCCTTTAAAATCATTGTATATTTTTGCCTGTTCAGGTTTTTCCATTACTTTCGTATTGCGTGTGTTTCTTCCTATTAATTTCATTATTATCTTGACTTCTTCTTTCTGCTCTTTCTCCTCTCCTTGTTCGCTCATTATAACATTTTTGTCCTCGGTGTCCTTCAATGTTTTTCCCCTCCACCTCTCTCATATCATCTTGTCCCCTAATTGTCTCTGTGCATTTTTTCTTTTCTTTTCTTGTTCTTCCTCTCCTATGCCGTTTCTTCTATTGTTTTCCTTTATCCTTCTTCGTCATCTGAATGTTCTACCGATTTTGTTTTCATTTATTTTACATTATTTTTCTACCTATAATCTGTTTCTTTTCAACTGACTGTAAATTGCAAAGTTTCTATCAAGATTTCTCAGTTATTTTGAAGATTTTGTAGTGAAATATTACCACAACTACCTCCCAAACCTGCCTACAACTACCACAACTACCACAACTAGCTCCCAAACCTGTCTCCATATTACCACAACTACCACAAATACTACAACTAGCTACCAAACCATCTTACAGATGACCACAACCGCCACAACTACCACAACCACCACAAGTACCACAACTACCACAACTAGCTCCCAAACCTGCCTCCATATGACCACAACTACCACAACGGCCACAACTCCCATCCCCACAACTACCTGGGTTATCAAGGCCCCAAAACAACTGCCAAACTCAATCCGCGGGAACTGACCCGATTTAGGAGGAGAAGAAGAAGAAGAAAACGGAGGAGGAGGAGGAGGAGGAGGAGGAGGAGTAAGAGGAAGAGGAAAAGGAGAGGAGAGGAGGATAGGAAAGAGGTCAATGAGAAGGGGAGAGACTCAATAGAAAACAGCGGAAAGTTAAATGAAAAGCGACAAAACGAAAATATATCCCGTCTGAGGCTATTGAAGAAGATAGATACCACACATAGCCTAGATAGACTGATGAATAGATAGATAGACAGACAGATAAATAGACAGATAGATAGATGGATATTAAGATAGATAGATAGATAGACAGATAGATAAATAGATACATAGATAGACAGATAGGTAGATATATACAGTAGATACACATATATACAATCGGATAGATAGATACACACATCGACAGATAGATAGATACAAACATAGATAATTAAACAGATAGCTATACAAAACAGACAGACAGACAGACAGACGGACGGAAACTAAGACAGGTGAGTTACGCTGATCAATTTAGATTATACCTGAACTGAAGCTAAGGTAAACAGCGGGAGAAGAGGGGGGGGGGGGGTATTGAAGAGGGGAGGGGGGGAGAGAAGGGAGAAAACGTAGGAGGAAATTGAGATGAAGATGAGAAAAGAGAGAGAGGTAGAAAGTTACATAGAGTTACACATATACTCAGACCACACAGACCCTGTGGGCTCTACTAGGTGATCCGGCCTTAATACTACTAGACAGGGACAGTTTATAGTAGAATAATAGGACAGCAAAGAAGAGAGAGAGAGAGAGAGAGAGAGAGAGAGAGAGAGAGAGAGCGAGAGGTGAGGTGGAGATAGTTGCCTTGATCAATTAAGATTATACCTGGACTGAAGCTTCTAGGTAAACACGAGGGAGAAGGGGGAGCAGAAGAAGTGAGGAGAGGTGACGTAAGGAGAGACATAATGAGAGAGTTAAGAAAGGCTGTTAAAGGAGAGATAGTAGGGAACATTAAATAGATAGAAAGATAAATAGATAGATTAGATATAAATAGATAGATAGATAAATAGATAGAGAAAGAGAGAGAGAGAGTGAGGGAGAGAGAGAGAGAGAGAGAGAGAGAGAGAGAGAGAGAGAGAGAGAACCAAGAGTTAGTACGGAGGAAAGAATAAAGTGCAAAGGGAGGGTAAACAGCCAAGAGAGGAAGTGTTAAGAGAGGGGGACGAGCAGACAGACAGACAGACAGACACACACCGGTAGATAGACAGACAAACAGATAGTCGGGCAAATAGACAGACAGACAGACAGACAGACAGAACAGCCAGGCAGAGAGACAAACAGAGAAAGCAAGCAGAGGCACATAGACGCACACATGGCGAGAGAGAGAGAGAGAGAGAGAGAGAGAGAGAGAGAGAGAGAGAGAGAGAGATAGAGAGAGAGAGAGAGAGAGAGAGAGAGATAAAGGAAGGAAGTAGCGACGAATGAGGTGATAACTTAGGAAGGAGGTGAAATGGAGAGAGAGGGAGAGGGGAGAGAGAGAGAGAGAGAGAGAAGAGAGATAAAATACCCAGAATACTGAAAAAATACCCAGCATAATGAAAACAATAGCCAGGTTCATTCATTCATTCATTCAACTTACATTCTTTTAATTCATTCATTCATTCATTTATTCATTCATTCCACTTACATTCCTTTAATTCATTCATTCATACATTCATTTATTCATTCATTCATTCATTCATTCAATTTACATTCCATTCATTCATCCATTCATTCTGTCATTCATTCATTCATCCATCCATTCATTCAATTTACATTCCATTAATTAATCATTCATTCATTCATTCATTCATTCATTCATTTTACGTGCTATTTCTTCTTCCCGTGCTT